>CALNHX010002846.1:0-166302 GCA_940337035.1 Agriotes lineatus
AGTACTCACTGTCCGTACGCTTTTGTATGCAGAAACTGTCCATTTTCTGCACTCGCTTAACACTTTCTACACTATAATGTCAAGTGTTCATAATCTGATTGCTTAAAACTGAAAAATGTAATTTTTTCTTCATAAATGTTTTTTTTGGGAAATATCAAATTGAAAAATGAAATCTCTTTTAGAATACAAAGCTGTCGTAGGTCGTGTAACACACTTGTTGAAAGGCGATTGGGAAATTTCATTCTTTCCACACTTGTATTACAGTATACTATTGTAAACTTCTAATTGCTGCCGAGACTATTATCATTATATAACGAATTGATATGTGTCACTGTTGAGATAAGGGGTCTCAGCGTTTTATCCACTTTTATAAGGACCTTCGTCATTAGAGAAACAAAACAGCACGGTAACTCAACTTGTCAAACTGTAACCTTTTGTAATTTTAACAATTTTACTTTTTAATTTTATGCTCAAGACCAAAGTTTGATTACTTTACGTTTTTAATTATTTCTCACTGGTAGCTCTGGTACAAGGTTGTCAACAGCTGAAGTAAGAGCGTTGATTCAAGTTTATAAAGGTTTTTATTTTGTTTAATTATTTTACAAAATAAAATATGTTTTAAAATTATTTACAAAATAAAATAAACAAAGTATAATTCTTGCTGGTGGCCTCTGCGTTGCGGGCGGGGCGGCATCCGCATTCGCTGGTGGTGGATACTGACGGTCCCCCCGTCATGAGACTCGCATGGCTATAAATAGACCAAAATTAAATAATTTAGTTTTGGGTAGTTGGCCCCCGCGTTGCTCCAGATTTTGGGCTTGATACGACAAAAGCCGAAATAATTCTGGGGCAGTTAACAACCACCCTATGCTGGCAAACGTGACCGCTCGCCACGTTAGCTAAATGAGATTTCCAAGAATGGCCTTGGCCGTGCGTTTTCTTAAGAATTGCTGGGAAAATTGAAGCTTTCCCGGAGAGAGCTCGATTTGCAATTCGAATATTAAGCGAGCTCGCTGGAAAAAATTATTTATTAGCAGGGTGGTCTCACTAGTTACTGGACCGGAAATATAGACAAATTTAAGCAGAACGATGTTGCTCCAATGCACTTTAAGATTAACAGGACATGGTAGGTGTGGGGCTAATCTAAGTAGCACGATGTTGTTCCAATACGCTCTAAGACTAACAGGACAGAGAGTTTTTATACACAGGATTACTTTAAGGCAGCTCGACTAACCCAAGCAAGGGAGGTTTCAGGTCAGGTTTAAGGGTGACTCAGACAGTTCAACTGTTGATGTGTGAGCCGGAAATAGAACTTATGTGACCTGGAAAGGACAGGTAGTTCGAGACAGGATTTTGGTTTTAACGGAAACCTATCTCTACTGGCTCTCCTTGGGCCAAAGGGCTCAAGTTGGCCACCCGGCTGAGGCTCAGGTTTTGGTTTGATTCTGAAAGGAACGGTTTAGATCTGTCCCAGGACTGAGCGGGCATCGCTTTTTTATATGCTTCGGAACCTCCCTCCACGTCGTTCTCCTAGGAAAATCTAAGAGGGGCTAAACGTGATACGTCGGTGCGGACGAAAAGTAGAGATGCGCGGATCGAGCGGTGCGGCGAAGCTTGCTCAACTCGCTGATTTGTACCTGGCCGTTATCGGACTACCAGCAGGATCTCTAGACGGATTTTTCGGTGTTTCTTACCCCCCCCCTCCCCCCGCGTAACTCCAATTGTTCGCTCCTCACGCATTTTTGTGACAGTGATAGCGCCTACAAATGATAACGGCAATTAAAATGTTCTAAAACAATTTGGAGGCACGCGAGACGTCACAAAATACACCAGAAGCGAACATTTTGTTTTAAGTTGTTATATTTTAATGCGTTTCCTGTTTGATAATGTGACTTTGGTCTTGTTTCGGAAAATGAGGTTATGCGATGTACATCCCTATGTGGTCACTGCCAACATTAGTTCACAAATCAACACATTTTATCTTACTTGTTATGTGTTATATCGATTCATATTAATCATATTAAAACGGTCCAATCTTCATAGTACAATCCATTGCAACACACTAGCTTTGTATGTGCAAGTGTGCATCCTATTCTTTAGCTAGGGCATAGTCCTGTCATTATAAATCCTGTCAGCTGTCTTTGCACCTCTTGGGTGGCCTTGTTATGGCCGTCTGCTGTTTGCATGTCAATACTATTCTTGCAAGTCCTCTGTTATCTATAAGCTCGACGTGGTTACTTCAATGTCTTCGTCTATTTCGGACCCAATTTTGATGTTCCTAGCTTTGTCTCCTAGACTTATCTAGGTCATCATCTCGGTGGTTCTCATTATTTGTTTTGTTTTTGTTGTCTCGCTAGATGCCTCTGCTGTATAGGTCAATACTGATCTCGCACACGTTTTATATATATTCTGAACTTGCTGTTGATTGCCATGTACTTATACGGCCATATTACATCCGATAGCTATCCTGATATCACTACTGCCTCCATAAATTGTGCTCTTACTTTTACTGCTGTATTTTTGTAATATGTTATGTCCGCTGCTAAATATTTACATTTTCTGACTTGATCGATAATTTTTTTCTTAGCCACCAACTTGCATCGTACTGGCTTTTTGGCGATTACCATTGCTTTGATCTTTTACACCGCCATTCTCATATTATACTGTTTGGCGGTTGTTTTCAGTTCATAATCATTTGTTGTAGAGTATCTCCGCTGTCCTCTGTCAGAGCTACATCGTCTTCAAGGCAGACTATTTGGCTGATTCCTTATCCTGATTTGGTATTCTTTACTGTATTTATGACTTTATCCATGTACTATGAGCAATGTTGGGCTCAGACTATTCCCATGCCTTATGCCTACTGATATGAGGAGCTCTTCGGTTAATTTCTTGTCTGTTTTTATTATTGATATATTATTCGAGTGTAGCTCTCCTATTATGGTGATTATTGCTTCATCCTCTTTTTACTTTAACTCAAGAACTATTAGTTAAATAAAAGTAATATTTGGATACAGCTAAGGTTTTTATCCTTTAGGATATACATATACAAGGTGTGCACCTTACGAAAATAATTTTCTTTTTCTCTGTTTTCAGAATTTTTAGTTTAAAAACTTTCCCTTGCAATGGAAGTTCCAAGTAAAGCCCTTCAGTGATTTTTTGTGTATGGGAATTGTTATGCTTGTCCGCCATTCGCAGGGTATTGCAGATTTTTGTAGGATCTTTTCATATACAGATTGTTTGCAGGTGCTAGGTACACACGGTAACTAGATACAGAGACGGTTTGTTTGTCTAACAGTCTGACCGTTTCTGTATCTAGTTACCGTGTGTAACTAGTACCGGCAGACAATCTGTAGAGCGGTGATATCTGTAACTAAGTCATTAACTCCATACTTTGAGATTTCGTTGGTAATTTTAACTATCTCCGATGATTTTGTACGTTTTACTTCCAAATCGCCTGCTCATATTTGTAGTTCTTCGTTTTTTCTTTGACCATTGGCTATTTCTGTATGTCCTACCAATGTCGTTGATAGTTTTTGAAATATTTCTCACTATCTATTGGTTTTAGATGCATGTCTTCATTCGTGTTTTTTTATTCCTCAACATATTCCAGATTTTCTTCTGTCTACCGTAGAGGTCGCGTTCCATGTCTTTTATATATCTATTGCAATAGTCTCTGCAGCACTACTTTTGATTGTTTGTCCGGTTTCTTGTGATCTTATACTTCTCGTACTGGTTTTATGTTCTTTGATAATTATTCTGTATATAAGCTTTACGATTTTCATTAGGTAGTGCTTAAGTGTTTTCTGTAAACTATTATATTGTGTTATTTTACTGCTTGTGTTGATTGTTCATGTTCTAATGGCTTAAGTTTAACTGGTCTATGTATTATTTCTTAGCTTTTCCGCAGCCTCTTCCATAACGTTGTTGTCATTTATTTTGTTGTTTCTATTTTTTTTCTGATAGTGTTGATATTGTTGTATTAGTATTGGAGAATAATTCAACTAATGTGGGATTCAACCTGCGCTCCCAGACGGAATCCGATTGTCAGACGCTTTACTCTCTCAGGTAAATTCCGCTACCTGATATACTTGCTTATCTTTGCGTTATAAAGTACACGGTGCGTGCAGGACTGGTGGCGCATGAACTGCGTCCGATTATTTTGATGAAGACGCGACACACATATAGAGTCCTATAATACACTCGTTTATATACAAAAATAGTTCTAGAAAAAGCAAAGACATTTTATAAACTAGAGAAAGTTATACTAAAGAGTAATTTACATTATGCACTGTCAATTTCAGAAGGAAATCGTGCCTAAGAACCAATAGACATCAACAAACGTTATTAAAATTTAGCTAAGTCAGAGATAATACAAGAATGTGTGAAGAGCAAACACTAAGCTCACGGAATTCATTTGAACTTGAGAGATTTTGCATTCGCATCGTCCCACACTTGTGCTGAACGAGAAATACTTAACTTTTCTCTAGAAATTTTGCTGAAGCTTCGGATAAACAAACTTTGTGTGCGCAATGCTCTTATCTAAGTAGCTGCAAGTTTGTGACAGAAAATAATTAGCTCGCTTGCGTATTTGGCAACGGGCGCGCGTTTAATTTAAAATGTAGTGGCTATACGGTTGTTTGCAGTAGGTTTCACAAAGCAGATGTACTTTAGCCCGGTTTATTGGCTTTTCTGAACATAAGAACAGAAATGAAGCTGGGATTGGATTGTCGGCAAAAAGTTGCAGGTTTTATTGCACGTCTCCATGAAGTAATTTAATCAGATGAGAAAATCCTGACATCAAAGAGTAAAGCGCCGTTTATTCCAACAAAATATGCAGCTAACGTAACTTACTTTGGAATGGAAAAATTATATTGCTCTGAACAATTGAATATGAAGCTTCATTATTACTAAAAATTGTGTATGTATAATGATTTTAACAGGTTGGTGCAAAAGAGTTGTTCTGTGTACTACAAAAATATAAACCGCATTTAAATAATGACGGTTAATATGAAAAGCTTTTGTAGGATTTCACTTCATACTGGCAAGACTATGGCATGATTATTTAATTTTTCAATTAAATTAGATGATTATATTGCTATAAAGCTCTGTATGCTTTTATTATAAATTAGTATAAATTTATGTAAAGATGAACTTATGTAAAATATGCCCTTATTTAAATTTGTTTACTATTGCGTTTATTTCTATTTCTAGCTCTGGTAGAACAATTACTCTTAAATTAGGTTAGGTTCATGCTTTATTAAATTTGATAAATTATTTTCATGTATTAATATTTGCTATTGTCTTGAGTATCAAAATTGTTAGACTTGATAGTTAATTAGTATTATGAGAATTATTTCAAAATGACAGTCGATGTCAAATTACTGTTACAATTAATATCAGTTCAAATATTGACAAGTACTTACTTTAAATATCTTATTTATTCACTAGTGAAACTTCTTACTGTTTATTTCTTTTTACATATACTTGTAATTATCTCACTTAACTGCTCCGATCAGCTACTCCGTCGAACCAACTGCATGCAGTTTTGTTACTGCTGTTCTAGAACAGCTATGTAAATACAGCTCTGCTCTGCATGAACCGCCTTACTTGAAGCTACGGCTAAGACCTGTCAGCAATCCAAATTGCCACAATGATTGAAATACAGATGCGCATTCACACAGCAACCCCAAGAAAAACAACTTTTCTTATAAGGAGTCACTCCATTAATAAGTTCAATGCAGCACGCCTTCAAAATTCAACTCCCACCAGTGACTCCAAAGCAATTTATCCAAATCAAACTCAGATTTTACATCACCAATTCCATAAAAGGCTATTCCTCTAATCATAGCTGTTCACTTTGTTTTTGTAAACACCATTATTTTTATTTATGCTCCAGTAGTCGTATTATAATTTTCCAATATTATAGTTTGTTTTAAATTTTTATTTTGTAGTCGTTTATTTCACCATGTCAACCACTTATACCCTATTAAACCAAAAAATTGATTTTAATGTGGGTTTATTTTCAAATTCTATTAATTGCAAGCTTTTTACATGTACCTTTTATTATTAAAAATTCATTGTTATTTCGAAACTATAATTCACCATAGTAATCTATTCATATATTATTTTTTAACTAACACTCCTGATAATATAAAATACAATTCATTTACTTATCAAACAATTATTCGGCTTTGCCGTTCACATATATTTTCAAATCTCACCTCAACCATGGATTATTCTCTGATACTACCAAATAACTATCTTTATTACCTCAAACATTATTTAATTCATATATTTCTCTTAAAATATTCATTGCCTTACCGGATTTCAATTTAATCTGTAATTTATTAAATAAATTTCGAATAGTTATACTTTTTTTACCATTTAAATTCACCTTTGTGTGTTTTAATAATTATGTACATTATCATTACATAATTAATCCTTAGGTATGATTAACTTTTATAAATAAACTACCAGTCTTGAGGTACTATACTATAACAATATAATACAAAGGGGAGGTTTTCAGAATAATAAAGCTATCTGTTTTAGTAATAACCAATTTTGACAAAACTCTGCTAGAATACAGAAATTGGTGTCACATTATTGATAGTATTTTAATGTAGTATCAGATGATTCAAATAATACGAACCGAATATTTAGGCATGCAAGCAGCAAGAAATTCAAACCGGAAAATTAAAAATGTAGGTCAAGGCAAAGCACCGAAGTGCTCATTTTATAGCTTTTAAGAGCACTTCCGATTATTTCACGGTACTTATACTTTTACAAGTTTTCCTTCCTTGTTATCTATACAGAGGGCGAGTTTTCTCAATATTTTGTATAAGAATGGCATAAATGTTGATAAATAGCAGGTTACTTAGAAGACTCCTTTGGAAGCGTAGTTGAAACATATTTCTGTCTGAGCGTATGAAAGCGAATTAACACAACACTCTATTTTAATAATTTTCTGAAAAGTTATCTCTGGTCATATCAATACAATCTATCACATTGTAAAAGGCAATTGCTATCGATTGCCGTGTACCCCCAGGGGTATTGTATGTATGAATTACAGTAAAAATTACATCAACATTACACAATGAATTTAAAATCCTACTTAAAATTAATAAAATAAAGGGATCAACACTTATTTTTCTTTCATTATTTTCAATAATCTTATTTAATAATTTTTTATCTTTATTCCCATATATCTTCTCAAGAACAAGACATCTAGTATTAACTCTATCCTTAGCCTTACCTCTATGAGTAAGATTCATAATTTACGGATGAATTAATAATACCATACATATATTTGCCCACCTAGTTCCACAAGGAACCCCCCCAGTCCTTATACCATTTATAGTATGTATTGAAACAATCAGAAATGTAATTCGACCAGGAACATTAGCTATTCGATTAACTGCAAATATAATTGCAGGACACCTACTATTGACTCTACTTGGAAACACCGGAACAAAACTCTCATTGGTAATAATTAATTTATTAATAATTACACAGCTTTTACTATTAATTCTAGAATCTGCTGTAGCAGTAATCCAATCCTATGTATTTTCAATTTTAAGAACATTATACTCTAGAGAAGTAAACTAATGAATTCACATAAAAATCACCCATTTCATTTAGTAGACGTTAGCCCATGACCAATTATGGGAGCATTTAGAGCAATAACAATAATAATAGGATTAATCAAATGATTCCATATATATGACGTATCTTTATTTTTATTAGGATTTATTAATACATTACTAATTATATACCAATGATGACGTGATATCACACGAGAAGGAACATTTCAAGGTCTACACACAACAGTTGTTGCACTAGGATTACGATGAGGAATAATTTTATTTATTACATCAGAAGTTCTATTCTTTGTTTCATTCTTCTGAGGATTCTTCCACAGAAGATTAACCCCCTCTATTGAACTTGGAATAATTTGACCTCCAAAAGGAATTCAAACATTTAACCCTATCCAAATTCCTTTACTAAACGGAGTCTGGCCGTGACCGCGACCGTGAGCGTACATACTGCATGCAGGCCGCGATAACGTACAAAAATCGAACAAGGTGTGTGACAAAATTTTCAGTTCCGCATAAGAAAATCGTACCATTTTAATATCACGTAAGTTTGTTTCCAAACGGGCCGACAGCGCCCTTGCTGCCTTCCCCTAATCTGCAAACTCCACACCCTCGAGAGACTTCTGACTACAGGGGTCTCTCAGAAATGAATTCCATCGTTCCAAATCCTTTACCCCAGTCGCTACAAAACACCAGTATGAATGACAGTAACCAAATATTACCAACAAAATCTTTCGCTAACGCAGTATCTTTCCCCAAAAAGGAGCAGGCAATTTTAATAAGCGCAGTCGAAGGTATAAACCTAAAAGATTATATAAAGGCAGTGGGAGAAATAGTAGGCCCAAAAAGCATACTGTTTGCGTCCAGGATATCAAACAATAGAATATGCATTTATTTGTCAAGTAAGAAAACTGTGGATGACCTCTTAAAGCAATACAGCACTATAAAAATTCAAAATAATGACATACCGCTACGGAGATTAGTAACACCAGCTCAAAGGATAACTTTATCTAACGTTTGCCCCTCTATTCCACACACTCACATAGAAACAACACTGCGTAATCATAATATAAAAACAGTCTCTCCGGTGACCTTTTTAAGGGCTGGTATAACAGAAGCTGAATACAACCATATACTTAGCTTTAGAAGACAAGTGTACATAGAGCCAACAGACAATGCTATTCCAACATCAGTTCTAATACATTACGAAGAAACTGATTACAGAATTTTTATTTCTACCACCACAATATGCTTTACTTGCCGCCAGCAGGGACACATCGCAGAAAACTGCAAAAACTACACCCCAAATCAAATACCAAATATACCACCAACAAATAGCAAAAGATCCTACACATCTACTAGTTCATCAACAATCGAAACTTCATGTACAGCACCGTCAACTAATATTATGGAAAATAATGAACATTACGATTCACAGGACAACATCTCACAGACATTAGAGCCGTCAAGACGAGATACACCACCCAATACTTCATCAAAGCCAATAACAACGAAACCCTCCCCAAAACGACTAAAAAAGGATATCAGCAGTGACTCCGAAGATGAAATACATGTAATAGAAGATTACTTAAAACCCCTCCGTTCGCTAATCGAATCACACTCAGGAGAATACCCGATAGACTACAACACATTCCAAGACTTTATTTACAATGTACATGGATCACCAAACCCGCTGGACGTCGCAAGACAATATACACAAGATGCATCCGCCATAGTAAAAATGATGAGAGATTTATATCCAAATTTGAGCAAAAGAATAATTAAAAGCAGATTCACCAGATTGATAAACAAAATAACCCATCAAATTAGTCTGGAGTCACAGCAAATTAGCCCGCTTGGCTCAGGGTAGAGCGATTTTCATTAATACTACTACTAAAAATGGATACATCAGAGCAAACTATTATACAATGGAATTGCAACGGTTTTTATCAACACTATGCACATATACAACGTCTAATAGCTAAATTTTCCCCGATATGCCTGTGTATACAAGAAACACATTTTAAAAATTCCCCAACATGTATTAACAATTATACCTGCTATCTCAAGAACCGTCAAATGGATGGAAATGCCAGTGGAGGAGTAGGAATATTTATATCCAACAGTTACAGCTCTTACAAAGTTCCAATTACAACTCAAATAGAAGCAGTAGCCGTCCACATCTCCACACCCATAAAAATGACTATTTGTAATATCTATATCGCTCCAAATACAAAAATAGAATACCAGGATATCAATAATATCATTCAACAGCTACCTAAGCCCTACCTACTAACAGGAGACTTCAACGCTCACAACCCTATGTGGGGTTCAGATAATATCACAAATAAAGGTCGCATTATAGAACGCCTATTAACAAACAATGACGCTGTATTGCTAAATAATGGACGAGCAACACATTTCAGCTCTGCACATGGTTCATTTTCAGCAATAGACTTAAGCATATGCAGCCCTCAAATTGCAGCTTATTTAAAATGGGAAGTCGTCGGGGATCTACACGATAGTGACCATTTCCCTATTGAAATATCAATACAGAATAGAACAAAACACGCCCATAATAACCTCATGCAGGCACCTAAATGGAAGATTGAAAGAGCAGACTGGATCCTATACCAACAACTAAGCACAACAGATTGCATACTCGACCCTTCAGCAAACCTAGACACGATAATACAGAAATTCAACCAGATTATCCTCAATGCAGCAGAATCATCAATACCCAGATCAACATGTCACAATAAACGCAATTTGGTTCCCTGGTGGAATCAAGACTGCCAAACTGCTACAAAAAACTACAAGAACGCACTGTATAGGTACAAGCGTATCAAATCACAAGAGAACCTACTTAATTTTAAAAGACTACGAGCTATTGCAAGAAAAATCATCAAAAAAAGTAAAAAGGAATCATGGGAAAACTACGTGTCGTCTATAAACAGCTCCAACACTCCAAAGGAACTATGGAACAAAATTAAGAGCATCAAAGGATCTAGTACAAACTTCAGTATAAAAGAACTGCAACACAATAATGATATTTACACATCACCGTTGCAAATAACTGAAACATTAGCAAATCATTTTGAACACAGTTCAAGTGACGAACAATATGATCCTAAATTTTTAACTTACAAGCATCAAAAAGAGTCTATCCCGCTAAATATACCAGACGACTACGGAGATCCCCTTAATACGCCTTTTACAGAATGGGAGCTCACCGAAGCTTTAAAAAACTGTAAAAATACTTGCCCTGGTCCAGACAACATACCGTTTACATTTATCAAAAATCTCTCGCAAAAATCAAAATTATATCTCTTGAATATATATAATCATGTATGGAGAACACACACTTTTCCAAAACTATGGCGTGCAAGCATCATCGTACCCATACTCAAACCAGATAAGGGAAAAAAGGAGCCATCAAGTTATAGACCAATCTCCTTAACATGCTGCTTGTGTAAACTTTTAGAAAAAATGGTCAACAAACGATTAATTTGGTTCCTGGAAAATAACAACATAATTTCTACATCACAAGCGGGTTTCCGACAAGGTAATTCCACTATAGATAACATTATAGATTTGGACAACGAAATTAGGAAAGCTTTCCATAATAAACAATACCTTATAGCTACGTTTTTCGATATCCAAAAGGCGTATGACACTGCATGGAGACACTACATTATAAAAACTATGATAGATTATGGTATTGTAGGAAATATGATACATTTCGTCCAAAATTTCCTTACAGATCGCACGTTTAAAGTTAAATTAGGAACAACATACTCGTCATCACGAACACAAGTAAATGGAATACCACAAGGTTCAAACATCAGCGCTACATTATTTATAATAGCACTTAATGAAATAGGGAAAAATGTGAAATTACCTATCAGAAAGTCACTGTATGTGGACGACCTCACTATCTACAATCGCGGAAGAGACATAAATACCGTCGCTAAAAATATCCAACACACCATCACTAATTTAGAAGATTGGACCAAAACAACCGGCTTTAGTTTCTCCGTGGAAAAGACAAAATGTATTCTATTTACTAAAAAACATATAAAACTCAAACCAAACCTCAAACTACATAACCAAAACTTAACATATGTACAACACAAAAGATTTTTGGGACTAATATTCGATGAACATCTTACCTGGAAAAAACACATTCTCATGTTAAAAGAAAGCTGCAACAAACGTTTAAATATACTTAAAACGCTCAATAGCCACACTTGGGGGTCAGACAGAGACACTCTTCTTAAAATATACAAAGCTTTAATTAGGTCAAAACTTGATTATGGCAGCCAAATATATTCTACGGCAAATAAAACCCTAATGAAAACCATAGACGCAATCCACACTACTGCACTAAGAATAGTAGGAGGTGCTTTTAGAACGAGCCCCAATCACAGCATTCTATGTGAAATTGGTGAACTACCGTTAAACCTACACAGACAAGAAGTAGCACTCACATACACCACAAACGTCATTGCCAACCCTAATCATAGTCAACAAACAATCTATAAAAATCCACCTCCATTGACTCCTAATCCTCTTACTTCAAATCTATTCATCCACAGAATACAGAGTTACCTAAATCATCTCAACCTACATATACCTAAGTTATCCCCCAAAGCCTACGCTAAAAATCCACCCTGGATGTATCCTAAGCCAAAAATAATACTTAAGCTAACTGAATTCAACAAAGACCACACTTGTGCGGAAACATTTAAAAGACATTTCCTCGAAATTAAAGAAACTTTTAACGAGCACATGGCCATATACACTGATGCTTCAAAATCCGAAGAAGGAGTAGGAGCAGCCTACATATACAACGATCAAAAGTGCATGTTCAGACTGACTAATGTATCTAGTGTACACACAGGAGAGCTGTTTAGTATCAGTGAAAGTTTAAAACGGGTAACAACTGTAGACTACTCTAAGTTCATCTTATTTAGTGACTCCTTAAGTGCAATCAACAGCATTAATAACCTGTACAGTACCAACCATTTAGTGCAAATCATCCATCAAACTTTAAAAGAAATTACATACCAGGGAAAAGACATAATAATAGTGTGGATACCATCACACATTGGAATACAGGGGAATGAAGAAGCAGATAAATGTGCCAAAGATGCTATAACCGATGATAACTCAGTCTTCACCAATTATACTCTTGCACACGACTTTAAACAAGCTGTGAAAAAAAATATAGCTACAAAATGGCAAACAACTTGGTCATGTACAACAAACAACAAATTACGTACCATAAAACAAACGACCGAATCATGGAAATCACCTCTACTCACAAGAAAAGAACAAGTTGTATTAACCAGACTCCGCATAGGACACTCCAGACTTACACACTCATACCTGTTCAATCGACCAATAACAATAGATATATGCGATATCTGCAAAACACCAATGACAATTGAGCACGTACTACTCGTATGTAGGAAATACAACCAGGAAAGAGCAACGTATCAAATACCAGGAAGCTTACAAGAGGCACTAAAACGAACATCACACCATGAAAGCAACGTAATACGCTACTTAAGAGATATAAATGTATACCACTTAATATAAAATAATGTATTTTCTTTATATTACTAACTGTAAGAAGCTGTACAGTAGCGCTAATAACCTTTAGGTTGAAGCGCTGTAATTGTAATTATAATAATAATAATCCTTTACTAAACACCTTAATCCTAATTTCATCAGGAATTACTGTTACATGAGCACATCACAGATTAATAGAAAATGATTACAAACAAGCTGTTTATAGATTAGCATTAACAATCGTATTAGGAGTTTATTTTACTATATTTCAGGCATACGAATACTACGAATCACCATTTACTATTGCGGATTCAGTCTACGGGTCATCATTTTTCATAGCAACAGGATTTCATGGATTGCATGTAATTATTGGAACAATCTTTTTAACAGTATGCTTTTTACGACAAATATTTAATCATTTCTCTCCCATTCACCACTTCGGATTCGAAGCAGCTGCATGATACTGGCACTTTGTTGATGTAGTATGATTATTCCTTTACATTTCTATCTATTGATGAGGTAGATATTTATATAGTATAAAAATTATTTTTAACTTCCAATTAAAAAATCTAATTAAAAATTTGTATAAATAATATTTATAATAACAACAATTTCAATATTAATTTTTATTATTACAATACTCGTAATATTAATTGCAAATATCATCTCAAAAAAAAAATTTATTGATCGAGAAAAAAGATCTCCATTTGAATGTGGATTTGACCCTAAATCATCAGCACGAATTCCCTTTTCACTTCAATTCTTTCTTATTGCAGTAATTTTTCTAATCTTTGATGTAGAAATCACCTTATTATTATCTCTTATTATTACAATAAAAATTTCTAATTTAATTAACTTCTCAACAGTAATAAGAGTATTTTTATTTATTCTTCTAATTGGATTATACCATGAATGAAAACAAGGTGCACTAAATTGAGCTTATTAGGATAATAGTTTAATAAAAACATTTAACTTGCATTTAAAAAATATTGATATAATCAACTTATCTTAAATAAGAAACAATAATTGTAGTTAATTTCGACCTAACCCTTTGATGATAAAGTAATCATCCTTATTTAAAATTTTAATTGAAACCAAAATAGAGGTATATCACTGTTAATGATATCAATAAGAAAATTTCTTCAATTAAAGAAATATAAGATATAAGAAAAAGCTTCTAACTTTAATCTTTAGCAGTGAAACTCCGTTAATATTTCTATTAAATTTATATAGTTTAAAATAAAACATTACATTTTCATTGTAAAATTAAAAGTAAATTTTTATAAGTACTTTAAGATCAAAAATCTCCTTAATATCTTCAATATTATGCTCTCTAAATAAGCTATTAAAGTATAAAAAAATAAATAAATAAATAATTCAAACAAGTAAAGAAATATAAATTTTTAAATTATTATTAAACAGAATATGTAAAAACGAAGAACCAGCACTCATATTTAAATAAATATTTTGCCTTCCAAAAAATTCTGATCAACCATTATCAAAACTTTTATAATATACACCACCCAATAAAACTGGATAATAATTAACCCCGAAAGTAGATAAATAAGGGAGATTTCATATAGAAGAAAAAAACAACCTAGAAGTTATAAACTTTATAGCCTTAAGACTATAATTTAATATAAACTTAGAAAACTCATAACCAAAAATAATTCCAAGAATAATAACAACTAAAACTATTATTTTCATTAAATCAGGTAAACAAATAAAATAAGGAGTAGGAAACATTACCCAAATAAGTATTCTACCCCCAAATACAACTAAAAAAATTAATCCAGATATACCCTTTAATATAATTAATCCATTATCCCCAAGATGATGTAAACTATAATAATTATAATCACCAAATAAAGTATAATAACTTAAACGAACAGAATAACAAACAGTTAAACCTGTAGAAAAATAAAAAATAAAATAAATAAATAAATTCAAATACCTTATTGACAAAACTTCTAAAATAAGATCCTTTGAATAAAATCCCGATAAAAAAGGTAATCCACATAAAGAAAAATTAGAAATATTAAAAAAACAACAAGTTAATGGTATTTGATTAATAAAACCCCCCATATAACGAATATCTTGACAATTACCTAAGTTATGAATTAAACAACCAGCACACATAAACAACAAAGCCTTAAACAAAGCATGAGTTAATAAATGAAAAAAAGCCAAACTATACCCACCTAAAGCCAAAACTCTTATTATTAAACCAAGTTGTCTTAAGGTAGATAAAACAATAATTTTCTTCAAATCAAATTCATAATTAACCCCTAAACCGGCCATAAATATAGTTATTCTTGAAATAAAAAGTAAAAATAATATAACATTATCCCCCAAAGCAAAATTAAAACGAATTAATAAATAAACCCCAGCAGTTACTAAAGTAGAAGAATGAACTAATGAAGAAACAGGTGTAGGAGCTGCCATTGCAGCAGGTAACCAAGAAGAAAAAGGAATTTGAGCCCTCTTAGTTAAAGCAGCCAAAACCACCAATAAACCAATAATAGTTATACTAAAATCATTTTTCATAAAATCTAAATAATAAACATAATTTCAACTGCCATAATTTAATATTCAAGCAATAGAAATTAATAATGCCACATCTCCAATACGATTAGAAAGAGCAGTTAATATACCAGCATTATAAGACTTAACATTCTGATAATAAATTACTAAACAATAAGAAACTAATCCCAAGCCATCTCAACCTAATAAAATTCTAATTAAATTGGGACTAATAATCAAAAACATTATAGAAGCAACAAATATAAAAACAAGTAAAATAAACCGATTAATATTCAAATCCCCCTCTATATACTCATGACTATAAAAAATAACTATTGAAGAAATATAAAGAACAAAACTCATGAATAATAAAGATATTCAATCAAAAAGAACTGATATAAAAATTAAATTAGAATTTAACCTTAAAATTTCAAACTCCAATATTAACCTATAATCAACAATTATAAAATAAATTCTAAAAAAAATGAAATAATACTAAAAAACAACAAAACAACAAAGTAAACAAAACAAATTGGTAAAATTATCCAGAACAATTAAATTGCATATTCGAATCCACAAATCGAAATTTTAAGGTTAAATTACCTGAATAAAAAATAAAAAAATCCCCCTTAATAAATAATAAATTTAATGGCATTCAATGAAGAAATAACAACAAATATTCCCGTACAAATCCTAAAGAAAAAGAATAAGACCCTAAATACAACTTACCATGTTGACTATAAGAATATAAATATAAAGTATAACAAGCACTAAAAAAAGAAACCAATATAAGCATAATAATAGTTATTAAACCCCAAGAAACTAAACTATTAATAATATAACTTCACCTAACAAATTAAAAGAAGGAGGAGCAGCTATATTAGAAGAAGAAAGCAAAAATCATCATAAAGATATTCTAGGTATAAGATTAATTAAACCCTTATTTAAAAATAATCTTCGACTTCCTAACCGCTCATAAGTAATATTAGCTAAACAAAAAAGACCAGATCTACAAAGACCATGAGCAATCATTATAACAAAAGCACCATAATACCCTCAAATATTTATAGTTATAATACCCCCAAGTACTAACCCTATATGAGATACAGAAGAATAAGCAATTAAAGACTTAATGTCTGTCTGACGCAAACAGATTAAAGAAATAATAAAACCCCCAAATAAACTAACAACAACAAATAAAAAATTAATTTTCGTACCAATTAATAAAAAAATGGGTATAAACCGAAGAAACCCATAACCACCCAACTTTAACATAATGCCAGCTAAAATTATAGATCCCGAAACAGGAGCCTCAACATGGGCCTTTGGAAGTCACAAATGAACAAAAAACATAGGAATTTTTACTAAAAAAACAAAACATGTACATAAATACAAATACACTGAATCAATGCAAGAATTAAGAAAAAAAAAATCAAGAGAATTAAAATTATAATAAAGATAAAAAACAGAAACCATTATTGGCAAAGAAGCAAATAAAGTATAAAAAAACATATATATACCGGCCTGAATACGTTCAGGCTGATAACCTCAGCCCAAAATTAAAACTAAAGTAGGAATTAAACTAATCTAAAAAAAAAAGATAAAAAACAAAAATATTTATTGAACTAAAAGTTAAAAATAAAGAAAATATTAATATTAACAAAACAAATATAAAAAAATTAATAAAATAGTTATTTCTATTCAACCTCTCTCTAGCCATAATTATTAATGCACAAATCCAAACACTAAGAAGAATTATAAAATAAGACAAAAAATCACAACCTAAAAAATAACTAACATCATTAAAAATATAAGAAAAATCAAAAGTAACTAAAAATAAAATAAATAATAAAAAATAAACAAACTGATTAATCCAAATATAATTACTAAAAAAACATAAAGGAATCATAAAAATTATATAAAAAACAAATTTTATCATAAAATATTAAAAGATTGAAAATAATCATTTCCATAAAAACGAATTATAGAAACAAGAATAGAAAGTCCCAAAGCACCCTCACATACTCTTATAGTTAAAAAAATTATACTAAAATAATACTCATAACTATAAAATATTATACAAATATAAAGACCAAAATATAAAGATAAAACAATAAATTCGAGACTAACAAGTATTAAAAGTAAATGTTTACATTTAAAACAAAATACCCCCAATCCAACAAAAAACATAATAACAGGAAATAATATATTAAAAATTAACATTGTTTTAATAATTTAATAAAAATATTGGTCTTGTAAACCAAAAACAAGCTTAGTCTTTTAAAACTTCAGAGAAAAGAGATACTCCTATCATTAATCTCCAAAATTAATATTTTAAATAAACTATTCCCTGTATAATAAATTCACTATATATTTTAACATTATCTATATCTATAACTTTTATATTCCTAAGACATCCTTTATCTATAGGATTTACATTATTAATTCAAGCAATTTTAATTGCAATAATTACAGGAATAATATCTCATAACTTTTGATTCTCATACAGTCATACATCTTATTTATAATTATAATCGGAGGAATACTAGTATTATTCATCTATATAACAAGAGTAGCCTCAAACGAAAAATTTTTATATTCCACCAAATTAATATTAATAACAAGAACAATAATAATAATGATTATATTATCAATAATTATTGACCCATTCATTAATTATATCATATCAACAAATATAGATATAGAAATATTTAAAATTAATATAATATTCAGATTATCATTAAGAAAATACATTAATTTACCCTCAAACTGAATTATAATTTCAATAATTATCTATTTATTAATCACCCTAATCGCAGTAGTTAAAATTACTAATATTACCTACGGACCCTTACGACAAAAATTATAATAAAAATTATAAAAAATCACCCCTTATTAAAAATTATAAACAATGCATTAGTTGACTTACCAAGCCCCTCTCACATTTCAGCATGATGAAATTTTGGTTCCTTGCTAGGAATATGTTTAGGACTACAAATCATTACAGGACTATTTTTAGCTATACATTATTGTCCAGACATCTCATTAGCATTTAATAGAGTAGTACACATTTGTCGAGATGTTAATTATGGATGATTACTACGAACACTACATGCAAATGGTGCATCATTTTTCTTTATTTGTATTTATATACACATTGGACGAGGATTATATTATGGATCATTTATATATTCAGAAACATGAACAGTTGGGGTCCTAATCCTTCTTGCAGTAATAGGGACAGCTTTTCTAGGATACGTTTTACCATGAGGACAAATATCATTCTGAGGGGCAACCGTAATTACAAATTTATTATCAGCAATCCCGTACTTAGGAACAACTATTGTTCAATGATTATGAGGAGGATTCGCAGTAGATAATGCAACATTAACTCGATTCTTTACATTACACTTCTTGTTACCATTTGTAGTACTAGCACTATCAATAATTCATCTAATTTTTCTCCACCAAATAGGATCAAATAACCCTTTAGGAACAAATAGAAATATTGATAAAATTCCTTTTCATCCATATTTTACATTCAAAGATTTATTTGGATTTAATGTAACATTGATAATATTAACTATAATTACCCTTTATAATCCCTATGTACTAGGAGATCCAGACAATTTTACTCCAGCTAACCCTTTAGTAACCCCAGTCCACATTCAACCAGAATGATACTTCCTATTTGCATACGCAATTCTACGATCAATTCCAAATAAGCTAGGAGGTGTAATTGCATTATTTATATCAATTGTTATTTTAATGATTATGCCAATGTTAAAAAAAAAAATACAAAGAAATCAATTCTACCCAATTAATAAAATCTTATTTTGATCATACCTTTCAATTACGATCTTATTAACATGAATTGGAGCACGACCAGTTGAAGATCCTTACATTTTAACAGGACAAATTTTAACAATTATATACTTCATATACTTCCCAATCCTATACACAACATCAAAGATATGAGATAAAATTATATTTAAAAATTAGTTAATGAACTTGCTATAAGTATATATTTTGAAAATATAAAAAAGAAGAAATAACCTTCTATTAACTTTTATACTAAATTTAATTAACTAAATAACAAAGGAAAAAATAAACAACTTAATTCCAAAAAAAAAAAAAAATAATTTAAAGCAACAGGAAGAAAACTCTTCCAAGCCAAATATATTAATTTATCATAACGAAAACGTGGTAAAGTTCCACGAACTCAAACAAACAAAAAAGAAATAAAAACCAACTTAAAAAAAAAAATTCAACTAATCAAATCCCCCCCAAGAAAAAGCAAACAAAAAAATATTCTTATAAAAAGAATATTAGCATACTCGGCCAAAAAAATTAAAGCAAATCCCCCTCTTCTATATTCAATATTAAATCCAGAAACTAACTCCGATTCACCTTCAGCAAAATCAAAAGGAGTCCGATTTGTTTCTGCTAATCTAGAAACAAACCATACCATTCCAAGAGGAATACCTACAAAAAAGAACCAAACATAATATTGATTAAACATTAAATCAAAAATTCTAAGGCTTGAAATTAATACTAAAAAAGACAATAAAATTAAAACTAAACTTACCTCATAAGAAATAGTTTGAGCAACACACCGAAGACCCCCTAATAAAGAATAATTAGAATTAGAAGACCATCCTGCTATCATACTCGTAATAGTATAAACTCTTAATCTAGAAACACATAAAAAAAACAATATTCCTAAACTAAAATGTAAAAATCCTGAAAAAAAGGGTACACTAACCCATAAAACTAAAGCAAAAAAAAGATTAAAAACAGGAGAAAAATAATAAGATCAATAATTAGACATAATAGGATTAGTTTGCTCCTTTCTAAATAACTTAATTGCATCTCTAAATGGTTGAGGAATTCCTATAAAACCAACCTTATTGGGCCCTTTATGAATTTGAATATAACCAAGAACCTTACGTTCAAGTAAAGTTAAAAAAGCAACCCCAACTAAAACACAAACAACCAAAATAATTAACCTCAAAAAAATTATTAAAACATCAAAAACATACAAATATTACCTGTAAAAAATTACATTTAAAGATTCTAAATCAATTGCACTAATCTGCCAAAGTAACTAATAATATTCAAAAATAAAATAAATATATCCAACATCCGGTCCTTTCGTACTAAAATGTAGTAAATAAATCAAGATAGAAACCAACCTGGCTCACACCGGTTTAAACTCAGATCATGTAAAATTTTAAAAGTCGAACAGACTTAATATTTAAGCTTTTGCACCAAAAATAAATTTTAATCCAACATCGAGGTCGCAAACTTCTTTATTGATAAGAACTCTAAAAAGAAATTACGCTGTTATCCCTAAGGTAATTTATCTTAAATTTAAAAAATATAGATAACCAATTCACAAATCAATGATAATAAAATTAAAAGAGTTTAATAAATCTTTTAGTCACCCCAACCAAATATTAATAAAAATAAAAAAATAAAAAATTCCAAATAAATTATTACTAAATAAATATAAAACTCTATAGGGTCTTCTCGTCTTTAATAAATATTTAAGCCTTCTTACTTAAAAGTTAAATTAAACAAAAATTTTTAAAGAGACAGTTGTTTTCTCGTCCAATCATTCATTCCAGCTTTCAATAAAAAAACTAATTATTATGCTACCTTTGCACGGTCAAAATACCGCGGCAATTTAAATTTTCATTGAGCAGACCAGACCTTAAATTATAATCAAAAGGACATGTTTTTAATAAACAGGCGAAAAACAAAATTTGCCGAATTACTTTTATAAACCTTTCAAAAAGAAATATTTAAACAATCAAAATTTACTAATTTAATCATAATCAATAATAAATAAAAATTAAAAATTATATTTCAATATAAAACCTAAAACAATCATAAATAATAATAATAAAAAAATCAACTATAAAATTATTCTAAAGACTAATAATTCTAATTATACAAATTATTAAATAAAATTAATGTTTTTAAAGTTACAATTAAAAGCTCATCCCCTTAAATGTTTAATATTATAAACCTAAAAGTTAAAAATTAACTTTTAATAAATAATAATAGAATTTAATTCTTTTCTTAAAAAACTAGATATATTAAAAAACGAATAACATTTCATTACTATAGAAATATTAAAAAAAATTATGTAACAATTAAATTAATATCAAAATAGCCCTTTTTAATTCGAGAAAATTAAATAAATAACTTACACTAAATCAACCCTGATACACAAGGTACAAAAAATTAACTCTTCTTACATAAATATAAATAAATATTTCAAAATTCAATCACTTTACTAATAAACTATAATTAAAAATCTTTTTCCTAATTAAATAATAAAAAAAAGAATAATTTCATAAAAAATCAACTAAATAATTTAATAAATAATCAAATTACATTGAATTGCACAATGAACTTTTTAATGTAAATAAAAAACTTTCTAATAAGCTTTAATCTGATCTTTCTAGATACACTTTCCAGTACATCTACTATGTTACGACTTATCTCATATTAAACGAGAGTGACGGGCAATATGTGTATATCTTAGAGCCAATAATCACAATAATAATTTAAAAATTATTACATTCAAATCCAATTTATTAACAAATAATTATAAAAGAAAACCAAAAATAATTTTATTGTAACCCATCTCTTCTTTTTTATAAGCTGCACCTTGATCTGACATAAACTATAATTATACTTATTGAGTATTATTAATTCTTCTGAAATACTCATACCACGACGATATACAAACTGAAAAAAAAAGTAAAGTAAATCGTGGGCTATCAATTACAGGACAGGTTCCTCTGAATGGACTAAAATACCGCCAAAATCTTTAATTTTCAAGTAAATAATCTAATAATAATTAGGAATAATAACATTTTATAATTTTAATAATAGGGTATCTAATCCTAGTCTAAAAGAAAATTTTAATAACTTCAAAAAACATATATAAACCTATATCAAATTTAAAATTTCACCTAAAAAATTTAATAATAAATTTCTACATAAAATAAACATTTAATTACTAACCAATAAATTTTAATTGCATCGTTTGTATAACCGCAATTGCTGGCACAAACTATATTAAAACTCTTATCAATTTCTAAATCCAAAATAAATTAATCTATAAAATTAAATACTGCACAAATCGTTGTTTAAACAAAAAATTTTACATGTAAAAAAAAATAAACTAAAATCCTAAGCTTAAATAAAACTTTAAGCGAAAAGATAAAACACCACAGACCCAATATTTTAAAATCACAACAAAATAAACTATTAAAAAAGTCTAGTAACTTTTTAAAAAAACTAGCTCCGCTAGGGGTGGTTAAGTATTAATAGGATTTCTCTAACATTCTAAAAAAATGAAATAATCAACAATGGTTTCTACTAACTTTGATATAAAAATAAATAATTTATACCTATAAGAAAATTTTTTTAAATAAACATTCACTAAATATTAATAAAAATAAATAGTCTTTTATAACAATTATTAAAATTAAATATAAATCAAATAAAAATTAAGATTAAAATTAACCTTATTTTTGCCCCTTAATTGAAAAATAAATAAATTAATAATTAAAAACCTAAAATTAAAAAAATAAAATATTTAAACGCCCCAATGTCTAAATAATTAATAATTTAATATAAAATTAAACAGAAAACTTAAATGAAATAAAAATTCAATTTAAATATAAAATAAACTTTTGACTAAATAATCAAATTATACTTAAATAAGCGCCCCTAATGCTAAATAAGTAAGGTTTATCCATATATACAAGTTTTGATCCACGTAAAATTAAAATTAAGGAAAATTCAGAAGAATTTTTTTGTTTTATGCATAAAACAAAAAGTATACAGACCCAGAATTTTTAATTAATAGGGATTTCAAAAAAAAATAAAGTCTAGTAATAAAAATAAATTAAAAATTTTAAAATAAAAAAAATTTAATCAACATTAAAGAAAACTTTACTTAAATATTAATTTTAAATGTAATAATATTTAAACAAATTCTTGATATAATGATATGAAAAGCAAGTTTTTTTTTTTAATATTTTAAATTCTTTAATAAATGTTTATATTAAATATAGAGAATAATATTAATGTTTAATCCTTCAATATTAACTAATTGTTAAATTAAACTGATTATTAATAGTTTTTAATATTATATAATTTTATATAATATTAATTTTTATATATTAATCTATGTATATATTGACATATTTATCTATATTCTATATATTATAAAATAAAATATTTATATATATATATATATATACATGCGTATCTAATATAAGCAACCTAAATTAACTTTAATATTAAAATATTATATTTAATATAATTCTCTCTTTCTAAATAAACAAGTATATATCATATCATAAGTATGTATACTAATTAAACAAGTATTAATTAATAAATCTGCTCTCACTCTTATATATTAGTCCTTAAATGTATAAGTACAATATTATATATAAATATATTAATATATAAAAATTAATATTATATATAATTATATGTATATATTAATAGGTCATAGTATATAATATTAAAATTAGTTGTATATACTAATAAACTTATTTATTGAAACAAAAAAAAACCAAGGATTTTAGAGTAGATAATTTTAGCATAACAATAATAAAGACAAGTTAATAGAATTTAGCACAAATTAGGGCAAAAAAGTTGCCAAAAATAGGCCCCTTTTTTACCACCCCTTTTTTTATACCGGGAAAAATTAACAGTAAGATTACCAAACATTTTTAAATCCCGGGTCTACCAAAAAAAAACTTATAGTACAAAATTTAAAAAAAATAAAATGAAGTGCCTGAAAAAAAGGGTTATTTTGATAGAATAAATCATGTAATTAAATTACCTTCATTACATCTAATGGAATTAGACCATTTCCTAAAGTATCAAAAACTTTTATACACCATATACTAAAACGTAAAAAAAGATAAGCTAAATCTAAGCTTTTGGGTTCATACCTCAAACATAAAGTTAATACTTTTCTTTTTAATAACAAAAATTTACAAAATATTATTTATTTCAACCCTAATAATTAGAACTATAATTTCAATCTCTTTATATTCATGGTTAGGGATATGACTAGGATTAGAAATTAATCTATTATCCATTATCCCCCTAATACAAAATCAAAAAAATATACTATCAGCAGAATCCTTAATCAAATATTTTATTACACAAGCAATTGCCTCCACAATTATTCTTATATCAATAATTATAATAATAAACAAAACAAGAATAACATCAACAACATTTATTCAATCATCATTTATACTAACAATAAATTCGAGACTTCTAACAAAGATAGGAATAGCCCCTTTCCATTTTTGATTTCCAGAAGTAATAGAAGGATTAGATTGATTAAACTGCTTATTAATTTTAACATGACAAAAAATTGCCCCAATAGTCCTGTTAATATACAATATAAGATTCACAATATTCATATCAATAATCATTATTGCATCAATAATTGTCAGAGGAATTATAGGTGTAAACCAAGTAAGATTACGTAAAATTATAGCTTATTCATCAATTAACCATATAGGATGAATAATTAGAACAATAATAGTTATAGAAACAATCTGAATATACTATTTCTTAATTTATACAGTAATTTCAATTAATGTAGTATTAATCCTAAAATCAATAAAAATCTTTTTCCTAAATCAATTATTCCAATCAATAAATTCAAGAATAATAACAAAGATATTCTTTATAATAAATTTTTTATCCCTCAGAGGAATTCCCCCATTCCTAGGGTTTATACCAAAATGATTAACAGTTCAGATTCTAGTACAAAATAATATAATCTTCTTACCAATAATCATAATCATAACAACATTAGTAACAATCTACATATATATACGAATTGCTTTGTCAACCATTCTAATGAATGTAAACGAAATCAATTGAAACCCAACAATAAATAAAAAAATCTTTAACAAATTTTACATTGCTTTAATAAACTTTCTAACTATCATAAGGCTAATCCTAGTAACAATTATATTTAACATAATATAAAGCTTAAAGGATTTAAGTTAAACTAAACTAGTAACCTTCAAAGTTGCCAACAAAGACCACACCCACTTTAAGCCTTAGAATAACATTCACCTTTAAATTTGCAGTTTAAAATCATAATTGACTACAAGACCTAGTAAAAGAAGTACCAACTTCGTAAATAAATTTACAATTTATCGCCTAAACTCAGTCATTTTACTTAACAAATGATTATTTTCTACAAATCATAAGGACATTGGAACCCTATACTTCCTTTTTGGTGCTTGAGCAGGAATGCTAGGAACATCATTAAGATTACTAATTCGTGCTGAATTAGGTAACCCTGGATCACTAATCGGAAATGACCAGATTTACAACGTTATTGTAACAGCACATGCTTTCATCATAATTTTCTTTATAGTAATACCTATCATAATTGGAGGATTTGGAAACTGATTAGTCCCATTAATATTAGGTGCCCCAGATATAGCATTCCCACGAATAAACAATATAAGATTCTGATTCTTACCCCCTTCCCTCTCCCTGCTTTTAATAAGAAGAATTGTTGAAAATGGTGCAGGAACAGGATGAACTGTGTACCCCCCACTTTCATCAAATATTGCCCATAGAGGATCATCAGTAGATCTAGCAATTTTCAGAATACACTTAGCAGGAATCTCATCAATTCTAGGAGCAGTAAATTTTATTTCAACAGTAATTAATATGCGATCAACAGGAATTACATTTGATCGAATACCTTTATTCGTTTGAGCAGTAGCAATTACTGCACTATTACTTCTTACGTTTGGACCGCGGAGTTCAACTAACAACTTAAACGAGCTTTACCGATTGAAGCTGAAACAGATGAGATATAAAGGAACATCGTAAATAAACGGGAGACCAAAATAAGCTAAAAGAACGGAAAAGCAGTGTAGGGGCTTTAGAAGATTATTCTAAACATAAAAGCGAGGAAGCGCAGAAAATGGTCAAGCAGCTGATTTTTTGAAAAAAAATTATCGTACCTACTCCACCAAGATACTACACAAACTCCAAATAATGAAGGGCTGAACATGGAAACACTACAAAGACTGATTGCTGATTTAGTTAATGATGTAAAAAATATAAAGGATAATGTTAAAATCACAAGAACAGAAATTAAGGGGAACAATGAGGAAGTTAAAAAATGCTGCAAGAAAGGAGAAGTATTAAGAACAATGTAATAAGTAAAGGGATGCAAATACGAAAAAACTTAAAAGAAAATGTTGCGAGTTATAGGAAATCATACCGAGATTGAATAATTTTGAAGGAAAATTTAAGGTAAATATTACGGAAAAAACGTAACACCTACAAATAACAAATATATATATACAGCGACTTTACTACAGAGACTATTGCAGCCACTAATCACAGGAGTCTACCAACATCGGTGATAGGTTGCACGAGATCGCAACTAACAACAATTATTTAAGCAATTCCATTAAGGTAAGTTCAATACTTAAATTGATAACAGGTCTTTGCGAATTTTGAAAACAAAAAGCTTCTTGGCTAACGGACACTATCAGAGAAGCTTAAGAAGCGCTGCTTAAAAATGCTTTAAAAAATAACGTAAACAAGAATGGTGGAATTATCCAAATCACTTCGCAAGCTAGCCACTCTTGCCATCAAGAACGAAAAGAAGGCATACTTGAATCATACCTTAACTCATGGTAATTCTAAAACTTTTTGGAAAGATTTATAGCGTTGTGGTATTTACTCAAAAACAAAAAAACATTATACTTGAACAATGGTAATGCAATTAACTAATATTTTAACTTTTAATTTACTACTGTTTCTGACGGCGCGGCGGTATAACCAAAATGATCAACTCTATCAAAATCAAAGCTATTGGTAGTGATAACTTACATATCACAATGAATCAATTATGGTGCCCTTTATTGACACCCTTTAATAGTCATATAATAAATTCTTGTCTGTCAAGTGTTTTTTCGAAATATCGAAATATTATACGCAATTTTGCAGTATTTTGGTTTTGCTGAAGGTGCTGTTATGTAAGTTGAGAGTTTTTTAACTCAAAGACAGCAGTGTGTAGTATTGGATAACAAACGTTTAGACTTATGCTTTGGCAAATACAAAGTTCTCAAATTTTGTGCATGCATTCAGATGTTTTCTAGCGCACATATTTGTGTTATCGATCCAGTCTGCGCTCTCGCCACGCACGTGTTCTTTATCAATCCGTTTCAGACGTGCATTTTTGTAGAAGCGCTTTCGTTCTGTGCAAGAATAAAAGACAGTTGCAATGCGTTAGAGAGAGCGAGTACGAGGTTTTGATCACAAGTGATTTGGAAGTGCTCGTTCCGCCACGCTGTTTTCGGGGTGGCGTAGGCGAGACTTACGTTTGTTTATTGAGTAATTACCGGCTAACGTTTTGTTCCCTTGGTGTGTGTGTGTGTGTGTGTGTGTGTGTGTGTGTGTGTGTGTGTGTGTGTGTGTGTGTGTGTGTGTGTGTGTGTGTGTGTGTGTGTGTGTGTGTGTGTGTGTGTGCCGTATGTTTTAATCCCGTTATTCGAACCCCCGCCAATGTGACGCAAATTTTGTATTCCGCCTTTATGGACTTTTTGGACTACACGTGGCAGCTTTGGCGATTGGGGCGAACTTAACGTTGTTGTTTACCGTTGTGAGCTTTGAGGATTTCGTATCGTGGGGCCGCACCCCCTAAAACATCGTTTGGCGGACTTTCAGTGAAAACCCAGTATCAGCTTACCATGTTTCGCGAAGCTCTCGCTTTTTCGTTCTGCCATTTACCGCAGCGGGCTTCGATGATATCTCGTTAGAGAATAATTTCCCAGATTCCGTCCCGTCGGCTAGCAGATTCCCGTTGATTTGGTGCAGTGCCCTTAGGTGTCTCTTGCAGTGCTCGGAATGCGACCGTGTGCAGTAGCATAGGACATCAATTGCAGCTAAGCCAAGCCTCTTAAAGGTATCATAATATTGTAGTAGCTTTACAGTGCGAATTTCAAATATACCGAGTGTTTTGCCGAAGCGCCAGACAATTTGCGTGACGTTGCAGTCATTGTTACACTTATTGTGTATATCTTTGCGTTTGCTAAACCTTTTATAGTTGTTTACCTGTCAGTTCAAATCAGTACCTTGAGATTACATGATCCTATTCAACTTTACGTAGTAGCATTTGAAGTATCTGTCGCAATTGTACCATGTTTAGTAGACTACCGCCTTTTATTGCTGTTTATTGAGTCAGTGTCTTGAATAATTCAATGTAAATACCGTTCACCATTTATTCCTGTATTTGATATCAAGTTTACCACGTATTTACTAAATTAAAACGTTATGCAATTTACATATTTAACCTTTACTAACGCATTTCATATTTTTATGTAACTTTTACTCATTCAAATATTTTTGCTAATACATTTCATGTTTGTTTAACTGTCGTTTTCTTCTGATATTGAGAATGCGATTTGTGTATGTGTTTTACAGTGGTAAAAGGAGTTTGGCCAGCTGTTCAAGTGAGTTCTCGAAAAGTAGGTTTGATGATGTTGCACTTGGCTCTCTGACCAGGACACTGTCAAGGTTATAGTTGAAAGGCGAACCCATTATGCTTCCACTTTTCCTCGTTGGGTTTATATACGCATTTGGTAGGAATCGTAGTGGCACTCTAGCAATTAAGATCTACTTTTCGTTTATTAGGCCGTTGCCCTGTGTGATCTCGTGTTGGACCACCCTCGCTCCACTGAAGTTAGTTGGCAACTCTTTTGTAATGGACTGGGGCAGCGGTCCTATGTAATACATTCCTGATTTCGAGTTAGCTTACGCGCTAGTCGTTTAGCACTGTTTGGTTTATCGTCGTTGCCGTTTGGTATCGTTACAAATTGGCGCGTTATCGTAATATTGAATTTATTCTGTTAGAAGATGACACCTAAGTTGATGTCCATACTGCCTACGTCAATATCAATAAGGAGTTGAACAAGCTAGTTTGGTAGTATTCTTTGAGTATCAATCCATTCTTGTATGTGATGGCACTAATCACAGAAATGAATATTTCCAAGAAATTCAAATGAAAGTTAAAGACATTCCAATTTTATGTAAAAATTCTGCTAAGAATTTTAGAATTATGCTTGATAGACTTGAGATTTCGTGAACACATAAATGTGTGTCTATGTGAAGCTTATTGTACTATCAAATTGCTGTGCGGTAACAGGCGAGCACTGAGTGGCAACATTAAGATGCTATTATGTGAATTGTGCGATACACTTCATGGGTTCTGTATAGACAAAGCAATGTAAAAAATATAGTTAGTCCGAAGCTCTTATCTACGGTTAACCCACAGCATACGGAGACGACTACATATTAAACATACAACTTTTTGTATGCTGCTTTCGTTCATGGGGTTATCTTCTTAAAGTCAGCTCCATATCTCTACATTAAAATACATTTTCAAACCGACAGACATAATCTCAATCTTCGTCATAGAGGCTTATTATCCATTCCACTGCACCGTATTGGACTGTTCAAGCGATCTTTTACCTACAATACATCTAAAACATACAATGCATTACCGATTGCTTTCAAAGCTACTTCCTTGCGCACTTCAAAAATAACATTTTAAAGTGGCTAGATTCTTGAATGTTAATAAATTTTTTTAAAGATCCACTTTTGGTAAATATTTCGTTTTCTGTATATATTTGCATTTGATAGGTGTACGTAAACCATTCATAATCATTACATTTCATCTCACTTTATCTTATTTTATATTATTTCATATAAGTTAGGCAATTCCGGCTCTACTGGTATTGCTATTGCTTGTATCATATTTAATACATCATGCTCGGATGTTAAAACCCCTACTTCCGGCATCATCCCCACATAATGTGCGACAGAGCGGAAAGAAGTAAATTCGATCACGGCAGTTTGAGAAAGACAAAATTCCACCACGACTGTTGTCAAATTGTAAAATATCATAACAATCGTTACGGTTTATCGTGCACCCAGCGGTATCTTCGAAAAATCCATGGTAACATTCAACAAACTCATATGTAATGTTAAGAAAAGAAATAAGAAAAAAATCATAAACGATTTTAATATTATATTTAATGATACCTATTGCCGTAAATCAACTAAAACAATACACGGGCGACGCTCAATTTTTCATGGCAGCTTCTACTTTTTTTATTAAGCTTTTGTTGCATATTTCCACTTTTCTGCGTCGTAGCAAAACGTTGAAAGTAAGATAATAATTGAATTGGATAGAAAAAAGTGGGTTTTAAAACTTTTGTATTTACATTTTAGTTCTAGAAATAATAGTCAATATATTACATTAAGAATTTAACATGAGATTTCCTACGTTGCGAAGTCAGCGTATACACATGGTATATTGAGCAAGCAATAAATGAAATAAAGGTGATTTAAATGTCAATGATGTAAGAATAAGTAAGATAAGACATGCGGACGATATTGTTATCCTGGCTGACAGTGAAGAAAACCTACAAATACTGTTAAATTGATTGAAAAGAACATTATCAAATAACTACAGTACCACCAAGCACATGGAAACCGTGGAAAAATGTGAAGTAAATCTAAAATTCAAGTAAGGGGAACTAGAGAACCAATAAAAAGCAAGCTTGGCGTCGAGATACATTCACACGAAAAACACTTCGCTATTGCTGGTATCGCGTCAGATGAAAATGTCTAATTTCCAGGTTTTCTAGTGCTGTTGTTAATTAGTTTTGTTATTCTCTGTTAATTATTGCTATTGTGGTTAGTATCGCTCTTCTGCGATAGTTATTTTGGTTATTATTTACTAATTCGTTGTTTTATTTCGCGATAATTGGTTTTATAACCTCAAATTGCAGTACTATTTTCTTTTCAAAAATGTTACCTTAAGTTACAGCCCTTAGCATGCGTTAATAATAGTTTTTAACGTATATTTATATAATACTACATTCGCTTTTACGTACAATAAGCTGTAAAGGATGAAAACCCGTGCATTAAGCAGCAAGAAGTGTAATTGTAAATGTTATAAAGTTTCTTGATGGCCGGAAGGCTTCTGAACGTGGATATTTCCGGTAGAACAAGATATAGAATTAACAGCCGCAGCAACTGGGAAATCAACCTATCTGATGAAGAAAAGTCGTAACGAGTATGCTACAACAGGTACTAATGCTTAAAAAATATTAATATTACTTATCCGAATTGTCATCAAAAACGTAATGCAGGTAATATTTTCTTCCTTACTTCTTCCAGGTAGACCTTCAACATCTCCTAAGAATAAAACTAAAATAGTTTTTCGAAGAACGGTTTACGAAATGTACACTGTGGAAAATGTGTGAAGGAAAGAGTTTGACGATGTTTTACCTATAGTAGAAGACACGTGGATAAAATGTGGCTTAATGGACGAAATAAATTAAGAAAATTTAATTTTCACTGGCAATATGGGAACATCAAATAAAGATATTTTTCAAGTTCTAGTGTTACTTTTCTTTGCTTTGGTGACCATAGTCTCTTTTTGGTTTGTTCCAAAATGTCGTAGTATTTTGCATTAAGGTCTAGGATAATTGATAATTAGGCAATCTAATACAATATTTTTTTTATAATCTCTTAGTACTTACTGTTACAATATTTAATATTATAATAGTAGGTAGTTTGTATACCAAGGCACTGAAGTTTAACTTTTTATCACGAATGTGGATTCAGTTGCCGAGGCCCGTAGGGCCAGGCAAATAAACCACATGAGGGATAAAAAGGAACTTCAGTGCCGAGGTGTACACTATGTTTTATTTGAAATCGTGAAATTACAACATTGTAACCAACTTGTATAGGTTATGTTCGGTCGATTGACGTTTATCTGTCGCCTTGCCACCTACAAAAAAGTCGTAAAACAATGGATTACTTCACTGCCGATTTCTCGTATTTTAATGACGATTTCGGCGTACTTCACTGCCGATTTCAAATAATAGTACTTTTCCCACTGCTGATCATGTAAGTCAGTGATAGAGCCTTAGTAACAAAACGTGTAAGTCGGTGATTATATTTGTTTGCTGCTTTTTCTTGACAACGGAACTTAATATTATTATTAAGTTCCTAGGATAATAAATTAGCAAAGCAAGATGCAGATTTAGACGTTTTGTTTATAAATTGCAAGTGTTTATGTGACATGTGACACTCACAGGTAACACGACTCACGAAAACTAATCCTGGTGACAGGTGACAAATCAAACGATTTTTTCAATAATCTAGGAAAATTTCGATAAGCAGCGGGAAAAATATAATAAGATAACTCGGAATGTATCGCCTATTAACATTTTCGGCAGGCAACAAGCCGCGACTTCGTCTTGGCTTGTACTTGCCTACCTCAAAAGTTAATAGTAATAAGGTTTATTGAATTGAATAACTGTACATAAGTTCTACATAATTAGTTAGGTTGTTATTCTAATATTTTAATATTTATAATTTTTATGATTTATCTTATCTCATTTTATATTTCTACTTATTAGTTATTTCAATAAACTAGAGAATATTTGATTTCGTCCACGTAAGTCACTCACAAAAGCATAGCTTGTGCGTGAGCAACTCACGTAACTTCAATGTAACTTGCTACCATTTTTCTATAAACATTAATTCTTAATAAACTAACTAAAACCTAGTGGTAACTTTACAAAATTAATTATAAGTAATTATTGCACAAATATGATTGCAATCTGAATTTTTTTTGTGCTACTTTGGTGTTTACAGGAATTTTTCTATATGTGATAACATAAGTACCCTGTCTTGCTCCATGATCCAATTTTTAATGGCTTTTTTAAATGTGATTATGGCATTTATTTCTTTAATATTGGAAGGTAATAAATTAAACATTCTTGGCCCTAAAAAATGTACAGATTTTTGACCAATGGTTTTGTGAACTCTACTAATTTCGTTTTTATTGTTTATTTTGGTTCTAGTGTTATGAGGATGGTCAATTTTTTTAAAGTCCTTTCTATATTTATGCTGATGTATAATCAATGTTTGTAGATAGATTTGTCTTAGGCAAAATATTTTTGTTTCTGCGTATAGCTGCTCAGTTGGATACATTTGCGTCCTACTAAACATGATTTTTATGAACCGCTTTTGCATCGCTTCTAGTTTTCTTAAATGTGTTTTTGATGCAGAGCCCCATCCAATAATTCCGTAACGTAACAGTGAGTCAACAAGTGAATAATATACCGTTTTTAGGTTCGAGGTGTTTAGAATATACTTTAATGTTTTAAACTGGAATAGCACTTGCCTTAATTTGTTTAGTAGCGCATTTATATGTGCATCCCATCTTAAATAGGTGTCGACGTATATTCCTAGATATTTTATTTTTTCAACTTTTTTTATATATGTTGTAGTGTTGTTGGGGTTCATGACAGTTAAGGTATCATATATAGGTGTGTTCTGATTACGACAGGTGAAAGGAATGAATTTGGTTTTATCAAAGTTTACAGTAAGAAGTTTGCGATTAAACCACTCATTTATATTTATTAGATCTGTTTCTGCTTTCTGTTTCACATCTGTCCATGTTTTGCCTTTGTATAGTATTACTGTATCATCCGCAAAAGCTATGATTCTGCCAGTTGATGGTAATTCTAATAGTTCATTTACATAAATAGTAAATAGTATTGGACCTAGAACAGTTCCTTGGGGAACCCCGTATATTACTTCTGTTTTTTCACTTAGACAGGTTCCAATTTTTACATATTGCGGTCTGTGTTGTAGGTACGATTCTATTAATTTATTGGTCTTTCCGCGAACTCCTATGTTATGTAGGCATTCTAATAATTGTTTGTGGTTAACAGTATCGAAAGCATTGGCTAGGTCAATAAATACTGCCAAATTAGGATTTCCTTCATCGAGTGCAGTTTGTATTTCGTTTACTACAACGGATATTGCGTCTTGTGTAGATTTTTCACTTTGAAATCCAAATTGGTTTGTTGATATAATGTTATGTTTGTTGAGGAAGTTTACTAGTCTTGTTTGAATGACTTTTTCAAATATTTTTGCTACGTTGGAAATTAGAGATATAGGTCTATAGTTTTCTCTGTGTTGTTTGTCCTCATTTTTGTATAAGGGCTTTATTACGGCAGCTTTAAATACATCGGGACAGTTGCCCGTTTCAATTATTTTATTTATAAGGATTGCAAGAGGGTTAGATATTATTGACGCCACTTGTTTTAGAATGTCGGTACTTATATTGTCAATACCTGGCGCCGTGCCTGTTCTTAACGTTTTAATTAAGTTGTGGATTTCATTTTCATCAGTCGGTAAGAGAAAGAATAAATTGGGGTTAATCTGTATAGTGTCTGCAAATCTCATATTTTTTATTTTTTTTATCTTATTCGCCATTGTTTTCCCTATAGATGTGTAATGCTGATTGAAAATGTTAGCTATCTCCATTTGATTTGTGATTGTTATTCCATCTTTGTTTTTTATCTGTGATATTTCTTTTGGTTCTGTTTTATTGCCAGTTATTGTTTTGACTACTTTCCAAAGATTTTTGCTTGAACTATCGCTGTTTATTTTATTTTTAAAGTAATTGTTCTTTGCATTTCTTATTAAGGTGTTTAAATGGTTTCTATATACCACGTAAGTGTTCTTTTTCCCGATGTTAGTTGGGCCTCTTTTCCAATTTACAAAAAGGCTTTGTTTATTATTTACAGATTTTATTAACCCTTTCGTAATCCATTCCGTCCGCTTAATTTCATTATGTTTTCTCTCGATTTTGTGTGTTGAATCTTGTACTGCCGTTTTTAGTTGGAGAACGAAATAATCAGCTGCTTCCTCAACTTCCATACTGTTGAGTGTTTCCTCTAGTCTAGATTTTTGCAGTTTGTCTTTAAGCATCTGAAGATTTATTCTGCTGATACTTTTTTGTTCCTTTTTGTACGATTTTCTTTCGGATGACATGAAGTGGCTACTCATGATTGAAAAATGGTCTGTTATATTACTTTGAAGAATAATTGGAGTACATTCCTCAGCACTTGCGGATTTGCAATATATATGATCTATGCAAGTTTTTGAGTTACCCTGTATACGTGTGTATTTATTTATAAGAGATTTATAACCCTTTTCACATAATATGTCTATATTCATGACTGACATCAGCATCTGATAGGATATCTATATTGATATCTCCTACTACATAATTATAGTCTGCATTAGTGTGATTTTGAAGATAAATGTCAAGGCCATTAATAAATTTCATAGGGTCAGTAGATGGAGGCCTATATATTGCCGATATTACTATTGACTTACCCATGTATGTTATTAATGTTTTAATTACTTGTAGATTAATTATGCTATGTAAACTTATACTAAATATGTGACTACTTTTAATATAAATAACTACTCCTACATTTTGATTGAATTGATCGTCATTGTAAACCATTTCATATCCATCAATTTTGAAGTAATTTTTGTCATAGATTTTCCAAGTTTCAGTTAATATTATGACATCAAAATAGTTATTAAATTGGTTCAGAACTATAATCATTTCATCAACATTTTTTGCTATACTCCTAATATTTTGCTGAAATATATTAAAAACAGTTTTGTTACTTCCTACCTTAAGTAATTGTTTACACGTTTCTACATCATTTACTTTGTGTGTTTCTATATTTGGTTGCTCAACGTCTCTAATATATTGATCCATAAACAATATTATTAATATATATATATATACAGTTTTCAGTCGTAGTTGATTTGTTCACGCGCGTTTTTGATTTTCCTTTGCAGAATTGTGCAGTGCTCACTTGTTGCTTCATGATTAATATCTAGATTGTCTTTGTATTTGTTATTTACAAAACTGCAGTTGCTGCAGCATAGTGTACTGTTTTCCAGACATGCTTCGCTTTTATGCGATCCCGCACAATACCGACAAGTAACTTTTCGTTGACTTTTCGCGTTTTTTGTGACCAAAACCGTAACAATTCATACACTGCTTTGTGTAGAGATCTTCTACTATTTTACAGCTTGCCCATCCTAGATTGATTGTTTCTTTTTGTAATAGTTTTCGGTAAGTACTTCCGGTTGTTTCTAAAGATAAAATCCAATTGCCACTTTTCCTCATTTGTGCTGCGTATTTTATTTTGATGTGTTTATCCTCTTCTGTTATGCAATGGTTTTGCATTATTAGTTTTTCTATTATTTCACCTTCCGTGTAATTTTTATCAGCTCCTATTATTTTTAGTCGTGGAAGTCCTGCTTTTGTAAGGTACGTCTCTTATCTCATAATAATATAATATAAATATACGGTACCCCCCACCCAAGAAAAGCGCCCTTCCGTGCTTTCCAAGAATACTTCGACACTCAACATTACTCCGTTTCGTTAATACAATGAAATGTTATGAACCAGTTATTTATAAAAAAAACCCTAAAATTTTTAAAAACCCAAAAAAAAATTTTTTTTTCCGACGACCATACCTCAAAAGTTGATGTTGCCTTCATTTTCGGAGGGCCTATCGTATGAAAACGATCCAAGACTTCAAGAAGGTTTCTGGCGACCGGAATCTTGTACACATACGAACATACATACCCCGCACAGCACATTTAGGCACCCCCCAATACGGGGGAGGGATCTAGTGGGCTGGGGTCTTCACCAAAAGATCCGCACAGCCGAGACGGAGTTTTGGTATAGTGAGTTCATTAGTCGATTGGCAGGAATTTTAGAGATAGTGGTTTTCGATATGAGGGAATTTCAATACTTCGTACACTTCGTGTCGAAGTAATATATCTTTAATGCCCAACAGAAACCCTGTTTCCAGGTCAAATAGTGAGAATATAATTCATGTATTACGTGACGCTATTTCAACCAATGAGCTGCATGCAAATGCCTAATTACACATTATCACAGCGGTAGTAATTTATTTTCGTAATTGTTTTTAGGGGTGATCATAAATGGTTGTGATTTTTTTTTATGTTGGCGCTGTTAATGTTGGTTACCCTGCTGTCAATTTTAAGTCTATGTCAAATTCGAGGTTAACAGGTTAGGTTTTCCGTCAGTTTTGAGTGCCAACCTAAGAAAAACAATAAATATTTGATATTTTGCATTTCATTCAATATATTCTCTTTCCAAATATAATTCGTGTAATGATTAATGATTGATGATTTTTGACTCGTTAAAACCAAACAGCAAATTTAACTAGTGCTACGCACTCGTTAAATTTGGGTTCCGGTTTTCACTCGGAAAAAAAATCATTGATCAGCATCACTCCGTTTCGCTAATACAATGCAATATTATGAACAAGTTATTTATCAAAAAAAAACCCAAAAACATTTTTTTTGTCGACGACCATACCTCAAAAGTTGATGTTGCCTTCATTTTAGGAGGACCTATCGTAAGAAAACGATCCAAGACTTCAGGAAGGTTCCTGGCGACCGGAATCTTGTACACATACGAACATACATACCCCGCACAGCACGTTTAGGCACCCCCCAATACGAGGGAGGGATCTAGTGGGCTGGGGTCTTCACCAAAAGATCCGCACAGCCGAGACGGAGATTTGGTATAGTGGGTTCATTAGTCGGTTGACACGAATTTTAGAGATATTTGACTCAGAGTGGTTTTCGATATGAGAGAATTTCAATACTTCGTGTCGAAGTAAAATAATTTGTACAAAAACATTACCGAAGCAGTTTCCCGTTTGGTATCAAAATGGTGTCAACACAGTATGTTGTCCAATCCTATATCTACGAAAGGATCATAGTATTACGGAAATAAAAATTGTAAAGGTGTTAACTTCAACAAAGCAGCTGAATTCTTTTGAAAGTTTGACCATTTGACCAAGATAACATTTTAAACAAAGATGGAGGTCCCATCCCTCACTCTGATCTTTACGCTCGGTTGAAGTTGATACCTGATTGGTCGCATAGGACATGCCCTCCGAGTCAATAGCAATAGAATGTGCGGGAGTGCTGACATTCACTGGTGATTTGGTGAAGAGAATATTTTCGGCCAATTTGTTGGGCCCTAGTCTCCTTATGGGTTAATTAACATAATATGTGGGTCAATCAATTTAATTAGGCAACTTAATTGGAGCACCCAATTTAATTGATTGCACAATCAATTTGATATAAAACAAGAGTGCCACTCCAGTGGGCTCTTTCTACTGATAATTAATAATTGCCAGAAATAACACATGGACTCATGATTATTAAGAATTTATTATAAAACTGAAAAGACAACACCAAGCTTGTTTATATATTACAATGTTGCAAGTTTTTTTTAATTCATAGAAATTCTACCAGTCCAACTAATAACTAAGTTACAAAGTAATTCACCTCTCCCTAGTTTAATTTAGTACATAATCCTTATATAGGATGATTGAAGAAATGTCTCTTCGAAGTACCTAAGCCTTGGGATTCAAACGAGTGTCTTCACAGTTATCATTATAACCTGAAATTGTATACTTGACAGAAGTTTGATAATATTATTGAGAGCATTTTGAATTTTTGTATATTTCAATATCTTTCGTTTTCTCAACTGAAGCTAGGTGATTTTTTTTTTATTTTTAGAAAGCATAGGTCCCTTGAGGAGAAACTTTTTCGATCACTCTATATGTACATTACAGGTTGGCGAATTTCTCACTTTGTTCTATTAGTCCAGTCAACCTCAGTGCTGCCTTTTGTGTTCGTAGGTTTAACATTATTATCCTCAGTTTTACTGTCTATAACTTACATATTACTATAGTCTGTTTTAAACTACACAGAGTAATGGAAAAGCCATATTTATACTATATAGTATCACCAGAAAATATACTACAAACATTGGCAGATATTTTGAGTTAGTTCATCTATAATGTTGATAACTGCATTTAAAAATGTACATTTTGATATTTTTTCTACAATCGTGCCAAAAGTAGGCTTTTTAATGTTTGCTTTCAGAGTTACAAATGTCATTTTATAACACCAGTGCAAGAAAAACACGAATCGCACGCTTTATCATAAATTTGTATGTCAACATAACTTACTGTGATAGAAAATGTTTCACCAAAGTAAATTTTTATACTTCTCATGCGGTTGTAGAAAAAAGTATTGTATGCTACGTGTTTATTGGACTTGACTGTTATCAAATGAGGGTATTTGATAATTTTCATGTTGCGTGCAATAAACAGTCGCGTCTAGCAGTTGCATCATAAATAAGGTAATTATTTCCTACAACTGTGTGTCAATTTTTGTTGACGAATGTCAAATTGAAAAACTAAATTTCTTGTAGAATGCAAAACCGTTGTACGATAAATAGTATGTTAACACATGTGAGAAGTGCCATTAGAGAACATGTGTTTTCCAATTGCATTCTTTGCTCACTCCCATTACTGTTGTTTAATTACATTAGCTATTTTATTGCACTAGTTTACAAAAATATGATGTAATTTAAATGTTGGGATAAATAATCCAAATTCAACTGCTTATTCTTCTTCGGGAGGAAACTAGCAGTTTCTACTGGGTACAGCATCCATATTCAAAAATATACGCAATGTTAAAGATACTAAGCAGTTCATTATGAATAGAACTGATTTTTTTAGTTTTGAATACACAGGAAGAGATAACACAAACTGCTAACTGCTGTACAAGCCCTTCAAACAGCTGCCACATCAAAACAAGTATCAAATTATATGCAACTTAGCATTGTGTAGAACCATGTTTTGGTACGAGAGATATGAATCGCTCCTCCTAATTAAAAAACAGACTATGAACACATTTTTTTTATAATTTTTGCAGGATCACACAGAAGCCTTTTCTTATAGCAACATTTTCACCTATTTCCTTATATCTACCTTTAGAAATCAACAAGTTATTACTTACTAGCATCTTACTTTTAAGTCTCTTATTTATTAACAACTATGATGGGGTAACTCCTACTCCAGGTACAACACTACATTTAAATCACATCCTTTTCTTAGCATATGTTTGGGTTATAACTGAGCCAAATATACATAAATTACAGAACTTTTTGTAACTAAGGGAAACTTGAAGGGGCACAAGCCCCCTCACTAAAATAAATGTCCGTCGTAGTGCCCTCCATCCCAAAATAAATTCAATTTTTGGTGAGTAACTTACTAATTTGATACTTTTGCTTTGTTAAAAAGGTTGTTAATTCACTTGTTTTTTTTAATAAATGTGGTTATAAATTTGTAGTAACATTATTATTGTTTTCATTCTTGCTTCTTGGTGTTATTACTGTTATTAAATTTACAGAAATATATATAGGGGTTAATATGTCTCCCTGCATAATTTTAAGTGACACCTGGTGTGCCCATATTGAACAAAATGTCTAGTTACCTGCCTGCCAGTTTCACGTTGTACAAATTAAAATATTCTCTTCTACAATAGGTATTAAAAAATAATTTTCGTCTGATTAGATATATTTAATTCAACAGGATCCAAACATACCCTACGAACTCAACTCTACTACTATTAGATTGCTAGCCTACTTAATGGGTTCCACTACTTTTTGGATTATTACGAGTTTATTATAAGCCTGTATACATAACCACAATGCGACACAGCAAGGGAAGGTCTCACAAAGGCAACATGAATTGATAAGTCAAAAGTAAATAGAAGTGAGTGGTTTGACAGTGAGTGTCAGGATGCAATAATAACAAAAAAAAACAAGGCTGAGATGGTTGCAAGATTGAAACCATTTCAATACTGAAAGTTATTAGGAAGCTAGAAAAGTGGCTGCTAGAGTATGCAGACAGAAAAAGAGGGAGTGCCCGAACAATAAAATAGAGCTAATTGATGAACAACGAACAAATAAGAAAACAAGATTTTTTTATAAAGGTATAACAAAGAAAGAGGAGATGGAAAGGTGATATGAATGATAGCAAAGGATGCTAATGGCGTTTACTACCCAAGGTGAAGAAACAGAACAAAACGAACTTGAAAATAGAAGCGAAACTGAAATAACGAAGGTCGCATTAAAACAGCCTGAATTTGAAGAAATGGACAACACAATTTGTTAGCTAAAAAATGATAAAGCAGCAGAGAATGATGGTATCATTGCCAAAATTATAAAATTTGAAAGAAAAAAATCAAAATCTTTGAAATCATAAAAAAATGTTGGGTTGAAGAAGTTACCTGACGAACGACAAAAAGGTATTATTGCACCAATACACAAAGGCAGGGATATAAACGTGTGTACAAATTATACAAGCATAACACTCCTTAGTTTTATTAAAAGGCCGCCGAAACGACTTTTTAAAAACGTTTATTTTTATTTTACAATGGAAATATAACATTGGAAGCACACAACTAGCCGTCAGACAATATCTTACATCTAACTAGGATATGAACTAACTGAAACTTAACTAAAAGGTGCAAACTACTTGTATATATAGTATGTCTTAATCAGCTAAGATAAGCATTATCACTAAAGGAAGAGCGAGGCAGGAAGCCAAGTGCGTTCAAGGTTGCAAGCGTGCAGTTTACAAACAAAGGGCTATTGACTAGCTATTATGTAACTCCTTACCATTATATATAAAGTTTTGCCGAGTGTTGTGTGCAGAAGACTTGAGATATATGCATTATAAACTTAGCTGAATACCAGCTTGGATTTCGTGGAAATAGGGAAACTACCGATGCAATATTTATACTACGGTAGGTAGCCGAAAAAAGTAATGAATATGATTTCGACCTCTACAACTTGTTCATGGATTTTAAAAACGCGTTTTACAGAATATACAGTATGATCAACGCTCTGAAGGAACTAAAAATCCTCGACAAAATAATCAACCTGATAAAGGCACGTTAGAACTCAGGATGGGCTTTCAGACGAAATACAAATAGATGCAGGTGTAAGACAAGTAAACGTGATATAACTGGTGCTGTTTAATTTAGTTGTGGAGGTCATTGTTGGAAAGTTAAATATAGCAGGTTGGATTACTGTTTAAATTCCTTATGCAGATAATAATAAAAATAATAATTTATTTACACATAACTACACATGATCTAGTAAATGACTTTTTGTGGACAAATTTATATTTACATAAGAACGGGAATTAGGTTTTTTGCCTGTATGAGTTTTCATATGTTTGACTAAATTACTTTTGAGGACAGTTTTATATCCACAAACAGAACAAGAATAAGGTTTTTCACCTGTATGAGCCCTTACATGCTCGACTAAACTATTTTTCTCAACAGTTTTATATTCACAAACAGAACAAGAATAAGGTTTTTCGCCTGTATGGGTTTTTATATGTACTACTAAACTAGATTTCAGGGCGGTTCTATAGTTGCAAACAGAACAAGAATGGGGTTTTTCATCTGTGTGACATTTCATATGTCTGACTAAACTAGATTTTACTGCGGTTCTATATTCACAAACAGAACAAAAATAAGGTTTTTCACCTGTATGAGATTTTATATGTCCAACTAAACGTGATTTTACTGAGGTTCTATATTCACAAACAGTACAAGAATAAGGTTTTTCGCCTGTATGAGTCGTTATATGTGCGACTAAACTAGATTTCAGTGAACAGAACAAGAAAAAGGTTTTTCATCTGTGTGAGATTTCATATGTCTGATTAAACTAGATTTAACTGGGGTTCTATATTTACAAACAGAACAAGACTAAGGTTTTTCGCCCGTATGAGATCTTATATGTGCAACTAAACTAGATTTTGCTGCGGTTCTATATCTACAAACAGAACAAGAATAAGGTTTTTCGCCTGTATGAGTTTTTATATGTCTGACTAAATTATTTTTAATGGCAGTTTTATATTCACAAACAGAACAACAATAAGGTTTTTTGCCTGCATGAGATCTTATATGTGCAACTAAACTAGATTTCACTGCGGTTCTATAGTTGCAAACAGAACAAGAGGTTTTTCATCTGTGTGAGATTTCATATGTCTGACTAAACTAGATTTTACTGCGGTTCTATATTTACAAACAGTACAAGAATGAGGTTTTTTGCCTGTATGAGTTTTTATATGTCTGACTAAATTATTTTTAATGGCAGTTTTATATTCACAAACTGAACAAGAATAAGGTTTTTCACCTGTATGAGTCCTTATATGTTTGACTAAAGTATTTTTGTCAACAGTTTTATATTCACAAACAGAACAAGAATACGATTTTTCGCCTGAATGAGTTTTTATGTCTGACTAAACTATTTTTAATGGCAGTTTTATATTCACAAACAGAACAAGAGTATGGTTTTTCGCCTGTATGAGATCTTATATGTGTGACTAAACTAGATTTCAGTGCAGTTCTATAGTTGCAAACGGAACAAGAAAGAGGTTTTTCATCTGTATGAAATTTCATATGTCTGACTAAACTAGATTTTACTGCGGTTCTATATTTACAAACAAAACAAGAATAAGGTTTTTCGCCTGTATGAGTTTTTATATGTCTAACTAAATGATTTTTAATGGCGGTTTTATATTCACAAACAGAACAAGAATAAGGTTTTTCGCCTGTATGGGTTTTTAAATGTCTGACTAAACTATTTTTAAAGGCAGTTTTATATTCACAAACAGAACAAGAGTAAGGTGTTTCGCCTGTATGAGATCTTATATGTACGACTAAACTAGATTTCAGGGCGGTTCTATAGTTGCAAACAACACAAGAAAGAGGTTTTTCATCTGTGTGACATTTCATATGTCTGTCTATACTAGATTTTACTGCGGTTCTATATTTACAAACAAAACAAGAATAAGGTTTTTCGCCTGTATGAGTTTTTATATGTCTGACTAAATGATTTTTAATGGCGGTTTTATATTCACAAACAGAACAAGAATAAGGTTTTTCACCTGTATGAGATTTTATATGTCCAACTAAACGTGATTTTACTGAGGTTCTATATTCACAAACAGTAGTACGAGAATAAGGTTTTTCGCCTGTATGAGATCTTATATGTGCAACTAAACTAGATTTTAGTGCGGTTCTATAGTTGCAAACAGAACAAGAAAGAGGTTTTTCATCTGTGTGAGATTTCATATGTCTGACTAAACTAGATTTTACTGCAGTTCTATATTTACAAACAGAACAAGAATAAGGTTTTTCGCCTGTATGAGGTCTTGTATGTGCAACTAAACTAGATTTCACTGCGGTTCTATAGTTGCAAACAGAAGAAAGAGATTTTTCATCTGTGTGAGATTTCATATGTCTGACTAAACTAGATTTTACTGCAGTTCTATATTTACAAACAGAACAAGAATAAGGCTTTTCCCCTGTATGAGTTTTTATATGTCTGACTAAATGATTTTTAATGGCAGTTTTATATTCACAAACAGAACAAGAATAAGGTTTTTCGCCTGTATGAATTTTTGTGTGTAACAAAATTATTTTTGTGGACAGTTTTATATCCACAAACAGAACAAGAGTACGGTTTTTTGCTTGCATGAGGCTTCATAGATGTAACCACACTCTCTGCTGTTGAATTTTGAGCAATATAATTTTGGTTTTTAATTTCAATCTCGCATTTAATATCAATTTCCGAATAATCACTAATGTCATTACTGTTTTCAATGGCTTCTTGTTTGATACAAAATTTCTTAATATCTTCATTGCCATCAAAGTCCTCTAATATATGCAATGAAGCTGCTGTTGAACTATAAAAATTATTATCTGCTGTTCCTTGATTAGCGGTCATCGTGGGCTAGTTTAATGTAGGCTCGGAAACTACTACTATTTTGTTCAATTATACACGATTACGGAAACTTGCAACACCTGGAACAAGTTGGTATTATTAGAATTAGAAAATTATAGATAATTATATTTATTGCAGTTTGGAACCATAAGCTTCTTTAATGGCCTGTGATAGCAGGCGTAATACAGTTTTTATACATTAATATCAAGTTGCTAAGCAGAAGAACAAGCAATATAGCAACACCAACAATCTACACAGTAACTAGCATACCAAAAATTTACAGCGCTGGCATAGCGATGATGTTATAGTGTGTGCCCAAAATACTGAATTCTTGAATTTTGTCCAGTTTCAGAACCAAAATAATACGTATGCACCATGTGTATAATCAAGATTAAGCTCTCAGGAAATTTAAAGCACTCTATATAATCTATTGATTATGCCCTTAATACATAAACAACTATTGTACCGTCTTCTGTAGAGAAAACTGGAGTTATTTAAAAAAAATATTTTACACTAAATAATTATTTACGTCTAAAGAACCTAAAGAGAAACACTACGCCAGCGGACAAAGTTTAAGGCCCAACACTTAGCAGATGGCCTTTATTCATCCAAAGGTATAAACGTTGTTTCGGCATGAGGTACGAACAACATTTTACGCAGAACTGGAATGGTTTATTCTAAACTCTTGCAAATATCTACGCACTAAAGCTAATAGATAGAAAACTAATAGGTGGCTTGTCACGTTTTGAATATTCAAATGGGAAAAAAAAATTCAGGTACCTACTTTCTGTTGAAGATACTACATTTTACATTGCAAGTTGTATATTTAATATTAACAAATAAATGTATTGCTATCCTTAATTCCTTTAAATGAAAGTTGGGAATCAATTATTTGAACACTACTTCCATCACTACGTATCATGACCGAGGGTTTTGTGGTGTGAGTGTTGTAAATATTATTGCATTAAAAAAAGAATCATAACCACCAATCAATCACTGATGTAAAAAGGCATTATGGTTATTTAAAGCAGCTCTCAGTCGGGTGCTGTTTTTTATTTTTATTCATGTGCACGGAGTCTATTTTTTAAATGTAGCGACTGTTTTGCTTCTTATACTGACTGATTGCAATTTACCTTAAATAAAAAAGAAGAAGCTACACTGGGTGGAACGGTCTAGAACTACGTCAATAACAAAATTGTGACCCTTCACACTATCTGTAACGAATAATACTTAATAACTATTTATGACAATGCATAGGATACTAACCTGAGATATGTTTTGCTGGAACTGACTCAATTGTAACTAAATACTGCAATTTCGAAGGTCAATGTAACGACAGTTTTGCTTCTTATGTTAGACTGATTGCAATTTACCTTAAATGAACAAGGAAACGTTTTTATTCATTCGGTGGAATGGTGTAACACTTCTCCAGTAACAAAATCGTAGCCCTTCACACCATCTATAAAGTAATAAAGAATAATAATAATAACTATTCGTGAGAATGTGTACAGTACATAACCTCAGTTTTAGAAGTGTTTTGTTACAACTGCCACCCAAGTGTAACTCATAAATAAAACACTTGTGTTTTACGGAACACTAACAACGACCATTTATCTGTTAATAGATATATTATGAGAAGGGCATTTTAGCTTTAGGCCGTTAAGGACTAAAAAATCAGGGCTGCCACTTTAGAAAATTTCTAAATCCGAATAGTTACATTATACTTTATTCAGCTAAAAACTTTGATTATTTTCAAACTAGGCTGACTTGGATAATGTAAATCAGAAATTGGTCGTCCAATTTTGATACTAGAAACGGCTAGAAACTAGTTCGCAAAACTAAATTCCAACCTTTTTTTTTCATCCAAGTTTCAAACTTCAGTTGCGCTTTAACGAAAGTGATGCCAGATATACTGTTTTAGCGGTATATTTACCGCTTCCGCTTCTCAAATACAGTGATGTATTAAATATCTACCGTGTTGTCTAGAATCGTAAACGAAGTATGGTACAATCGTATCTACACTATAATTAATTTTTCTTCTTCTTCTTCGTTTCCTTTTATATTAGGCTTGCGCCTGTTTTTCTTCACGCTTCTTTACTCTACTTCAGACGATGAAGTAAGCCAGCTATCCCTCCATCGTTTGATGGGTCTCCCTGGGTTTCTTTTGTCAGGTGGATTTGACTGGTAAACGATCTTAATTATCCTGTTGTCTTCTGCTCGTTGGACATGATTCAGCCATTCTTTCTTTCTTGTCTTTACAAACTTAATTATATCGCATGTTCCACACTGATTTCGAATATCTGTATTTCTTATTCTGTCTCGACGCGTTTTGCCTGCGATAGCTCTGAGAGTGTTCATTACCGCTGTTGTTAACAATCTTCTTGTGCGTGTTGTATCGTGCCGAGTTTCTGCACCATAGGATATAATTGGACGAACTACAGTTTTGTAGATCTTAGGCCGTCCGCTCACTCATAAGCATATATTTAATAACTACTATATTGCTAGCGGCTATGAGTGGGGAGGTCACGAAGTAAGTGAGACAGACAACCAACTCTTCAATGTATATGGTGAGCTGTGCACAAGCGCGTCGGCGTCGTCCGTGCGGTAGGGAAGTGGTCAAGTTTAAAATTCACTTCTAAAGGCGGAGTTCGAATTCTCACGCATGCGCACGAGACGCGTTATACTCAGAGTGAGACTATGTCGGCGCCGTAATGTTTTCGGCCGTTTTCAGGCCCTACTAGCAATCCTTTATCTAATAGACTTGTCTGTCCTGGACGTTGTTTTGTCTGTCCGGGACGCTGTTTCAACAGCCAAACCGTAAGAGATAGAGAAAAAAGTTATGAAAGTTATATGTTTGGAATGGTCATGTCAGGTCAGGAACCGAATTTCAGTCACGTGACACTTCCGGTTTTCGAGAAATCACGTGATTTCCGTCTGTCCGGGACGCTGGTCCGTCCGGGCGCTGTTCTATTTGAAAAACGGTCTTTTTTGTTTTATTAAATGAGACATTTGTCTCACTGGTTGCTAGTATATGTATAATACATATATACTCATAAGCGATAATCGCGTGGCGATTGTTCTATGGGTTTATGTACTTCACTACACACTGCTGCGGTTGCGATGCAACTTGCACAAAATAATTGCTCGCGACTGTCAGTGCCAATCGCAAAGCGATTAGTTGCGTTGAAGCTGCGGGGTAAAATGTAAGGAATGTCAAACTAGTACAAAAATATCCTTGTATTGAAGCCGCGCCTTTCAATCGACGACTTAACTTTTTCCACTAATACATTAATTAAGCTCTCTTTTGACATTCGGTAGCATGATTTTGCTCATGTTGGAAGTTGCCGCCGCGATCGCATCGTAGGTATGTCGTAGTTGCATCGTAATCGCGTCGCAGTCGTGTCGGACCAGTGGACGGAGAGCCTTATTTAGTCTTACTTTTGATGGTTATATATTTGTTGCGCCAAACTACGTCAAGTAAATAACCAGACACCCCTGTATCCTTTCCAAACTTGTTGCCTTACTTCAGCGTATGAGTTTTTATCGCTTGTCAGATGTATTCCTAAGTAGTTAAATTTCATAACCTGTTCCATTATGTTTCCTTCAATCTCTAATTTGCAGAGTGTTGGTTCTCTTGAGGCTGTCATAACTTTTGTTTTAGACGTCGATACCTGCATGTTGTCTTGTTTGAGAGTGGTAACAAAAGAATGGAGAAGTCTTTCTAAATCGTTTACTGTTCGTCCTATGAGAACCGCGTCATCAGCGTAGCAAATTATGTTCACCTTTTGGTTGCCCATTTGGTATCCTGGAAGTCCTCTAACGTTGTATACTATCTTGTCCATTATTATATTAAACAAAGCCAGACTTAACGAATCACCTTCTCGTGTTCCAGTGCTACATTCCATTTCTTCCGTATATAGACCCTTTTCTACCTCAATTTTTGTTTTTGTATTTTTGTTCATTTCATGGATAATTTTTCTAGTATATCTGAAGGTACATGCCTTTCTCTTAATATTGAAAGTACGTCCTGTAGTCTTGCGCGATTGAACGCTTTGGTAAGATCCACAAAGCACATGTATGCTGGCGAATTAAATTCAATCGCCTTTTCGACAACTTGACGTACTATAAATGTCGCGTCAGTTACTGATCTAATGGTGCAAAATCCTTGTTGTTCTTCGCTGATTTGTAAATAGGGCTGCAGCTCACTTAATATTCTTTTAGATAGTAATTTTTGTACAGTGTTCAGTAGTGTAATTCCACGGTAATTGTCTGGGTTACTTTTGTCGCCCTTTTTATACATTGGGACTGTTATACTGACCTTCCATTCTTCCGGTACAGTTCCTGACTCAAGTACCTTACTGTACAATTTTTGCGGTTCTTTTATAACAGCAGTATACCCATATTCCAGATATTCATTTCTGATATCATCAGGACCAGTGGATTTTCTGTTTTTGAGCGTTTTTATAGTTTCTTCGATTTTTTCTTGCGTTATAATGCTATGCTGCTGTTGAACATTTAATAGTATTTCTTCTTCGAAATCGTCTCTGATGTTATCATTTTGCTCTTTATATAGTCTTTCAAAATATTGCTTCCACTGTTGCTTTTGGATATTTTTAATTCTAACTGTCTCGCTTATTTCAGCTTTTCTGTTTCTGAGCATTCCCAGACTCGTTTTTGAGCACCGTATAAATCTCTCTCCATATTTTTGTAAACCTTTCCCAGTATTCTTCCTTCAAACTTCTGATGTTCACATTTGCTAAGTTTCTCTCCCTTTTATAAAGTTCATGATCTGCAAGTTTATTGCTATTTTTGAAGCGAAGGAATGCTTGTTTTTTTGCTTGAGTTATATCCTTTACGTCTTTTGTGAACCAAGGTGTTTTATTTTGCGATTTAGATGTTGGTTTTTCTTTTTCCTAAGGCCTCTTTTGGGGCACTTATTATATTACATTTAGTTTTCGTCCATGCCTCTCCAGGCTGTCGCCTTCTCGAATTGAATTATGTAATATTTTTTTATTTAAACGATTACAGTATAATTTTTGGGTGTTGACGTCCTGGATTGATTATGTTAATTTTTTCAATTTTTGTTGTAGTTTCCCTCTTAGAAAATATTTGGCTTAATCTTAACTTACATAGTAGTAGATTATGATCGCTTCCGATAATGGCAGAGTTAAGGGTTCGCACATCTAAAATCTCTGTTGGTTTAAACTTCTCGTTCGTTAGTATATAATCGATCATTGACCGTCTTCCTTGATTGTCTGTGAATGTATATTTGTATTTCCAACTGTGATCAAAGAAAGTATTGTTAATACGTATGTTGTTCTGGGCGCAGAAGTCACCGTTATCGTTAACAACGGGTTCATGGAATCTTTGTTTTATTCCTTGTAGCGGCTCATTGCCAATGCGAGCATTTAGATACAAGAGTCTGGCCGGTCGGGTGCTACAACCGATCCGCGTGCGCGCGCCACTACTCGGAACTCATTCAAGGTTTCCACCACAGCTGACAGCTGACCTGAGTTTGTTGTTGTTTTATCTATAGTTTTATTAAAAGCTGGTATAATAAATTATTCCGGGTTTCCCTATTAATTATTGTTACTTCAAGTTTAATTGTTAATTGATATGAGTGCTGCAGTCAGTGGAAGTGGGTGAAAAGACTCCCTCTAATTTAAAGGGACATGTGAAAAATGTAATGTGGAAAATCTTCAAGAACTGATGTATTACAAACAACCTGGTAATTTCAATTGGTCCTGTAAAGAGTGTGGAAAGAATTTCAATGATAAACGTAACTTGCTCAATCATAAGTGTTTAGGAACCAAAACATAATTTTAACTTTTAAAATTAAACATGCATACATTTCGTAAGCGAACTGTTGCATGCGGAAATTACAACAAAGCATCAGCGTATATTAAAAGCACTGGTCGAATGACCCGGTCAACAAACTGCAATTTTGCAAACTTGCTATCTGTTTGTTATAAAATTGAACACGCAAGTGCATATGCGAGCTCGAACTGGGGCAAAATAACATGAACCTTGTAATTTATGTCATAGTTAATGTATATAAATAGGAAATTTTCTAGTCAATAAACGATACAGTTTTAACATCTGTCTGTATTCATGAACCTCTGCAACCACGGAAATTAACTCTATTATTACATCATCTCTTGTGAGACTGCACGAGACCGTTGGTTTGCAACCCCTTTTTAATTCATGCACCCCTAAGACGTATCCTGCAATTGTCCAAATTAAAATCATACAGTCCACTATAACCTCCACCCTGAACATTTGGTCCTTCGATCCATTAAACGTTCCTGCCCCTAGTATTTGGCCCAGTAATCCCTTAAACGTACCAGCCCTCTTCGAACAAGTCCGTTACGATGGCGCAGCGACGGGAAGTTTTCAAAGCCCAAGAAGACTTAGCCGAATCCATTCGCAGGCAGATTATCAACGTGAAGAAGGATGGGACATCAAGGAAAAATGCAGCATATATCACCGCTCGCAGATCCACCCTAAAACAACTTTGGGAGAATTTGAGGCCAACCACTCAGACCTGGCGAAGGAAGTCGAGGAAGAACACCCTTATTTTAAAAACAATTTTTTTCAGCCAACCGAAGACGTTTACAATGAAGGGGTTGCCCTGGTCGACAAGTGCGAAGAAAATCTAGCCACACTAGGTGAAAGTTCACAACAGCCAATAGCGCCAAAAGAGGACACTACCACAGTTGCTGACAAGGAGGGACAGTTTCGAATAAGAGCGCTACAGATCAAGGTGAATTCACTCCAGAGCGACATTCAGGAAGTCTGGAATAGGTTGAATGAGGAATGCAGTAAAAAGTATTGTGAATACAACATTAAGAATTTTAAGAATAATTGGGATGACAGCAGAGCTCTAAACGAAAGGATACTATCCCACGGTAGCTACTACGACAAGGAGTTCCGCGAGACCAAGAAGATGGCCAACGAAATAATTGTGGACTTGTACCAACACATCCAGGATCAAGAGGTTCAAAGTGTCAAGGAACACAGCCATGCGAATATAGTGTTGTCTACTCTCAAAATTCCAGTTTTTGAAGGGGCCTACGAAGCATGGCCTAGCTTTCATGATATTTTCAGAAGAATTGTTCATGAAAATTTATGACTAAGTAAGGCAGAAAAAATGCATTACTTGAAGTCACAGTTACGAGGGGAAGCCAGCAAGTTAGTACAACACCTAGAGGCAACTGCAGCCAATTACGAATCTGCATGGTTCATTATAAGGAACAGATACGACAACACCAGGCTGTTACTTGCGAAGTATTTGGATGACATAGTCAACCAGGCAACCCTGTCGAACGAATCTGCAGAGGGGATCAAGAAACTCCATGACACGACTGCAGAATGCCTAAGAGCAATTGAGAACTTAGGAATTGAAACGGCCACATGGGGGCCTATCATGTGTCATATAGTGGCACGAAAGTTGGACAAGGAAACCAACAGACTGTATGAGCAGGCACTAACGGCACCAAGAGAGGTGCAAAAATTTGAGCAGCTAATGATTTTTTTGGAAACAAGGTTTCAGTCGCTGGAAACTGTACAAAGACGGAACAAACTCGAACCCAGAAGAAATAGAATTAGAAAACCATGGGAAAATCGCCAGAATCGGTGGGCAGTGAAGACGTACCACACGGCTGACGTATCGTGCTTCCACTGCGGAGGATCGCACAGCATCAAATCCTGTCCAAAATTCAACAACCTAAAAGTATCCGAACGTTAAACTTTGTTCTAACTGCCTCAAGCCTCCAGGAAAATATAACCTCAGACACTTTTGCTCAGGGAAATGCAAGGTATATAATAAAAAACATCATTGGCATCTGCACGAAGATTTTAGTAAGCCGCAGCAGCAGCTTCCCAAGACCACGGCGGCGACTTCCAGTGCGACAGCAACCAATGAGAAAGAAAACATTGTAGTAGGAAGACAGCATCGCAACATTTTGCTGGCAACTGCCCTAATTAGAGTCAAAACATCGTCGGGGAGTTTGGAGTACCTCAGAGCCTTAGTAGACTCCGGATCCCAGGCATCATTTATTACAAGATATGCAGCTGAAACGCTTGGTCTACCACAAAAACAGGTGAGGGTGCAAATTTCTGGTTTAGGCAAGAAAGGAGCAGGTACAGCCCGAGGACAAACAACTGTAAATCTACGTCCACTATTTCCAAGCAACTACACAACCACATGCGAGATGCTGATCCTGCCACAGTTAACCAAGTCACTTCCAGAAGAACTAGTTGAAAACTATCAACTTCAGGACCCTAAGAATATGGTGTTGGATGATCCACTATTCCATAAACTTGGACCAATAGACGTTATCTTAGGAGCAGACATATACAAGGAAATAATTCTGGAAAGAGTACAAAAATTCAACGGAGGCCTGTTAGCTCAAAACACGGAACTTGGATGGATCATCACGGGGAATGCAACGGCACCATCAGTAGAAAGAAAAATTCTTAGCATGGTCGCATGTGCTGCAGAAGATTAACAACTCACAAAATTTTGGGAAATTGAAGAAGTAGTACCAGAAAAAGTGATATCCAATGAAGACAAAGAATGCGAAGAATTTTACAACTGCAGCCTGCAGCAAACTGCACCACAGAAATGCTGATGGTACATATACAGTGAAAATTTCGCTCAAGGAACCAATAGAAAAGCTTGGGGATTCGAGAAAAAAGGCAATCGCACGGTTCCTTCAATTAGAGAAGCGGTTAGAAGAAAATAAAGTTCTAGGTAAAGAATACAAAACATTCATGAAGGAATACTTAGAACTGGGACATATGAAACGCGTTCAACCAAGAGCCAATATACGACAATCTTACTTCAGCCCTCATCAAGCGGTAGTGAAGGAAGACAGCACAACCACGAAGTTAAGAGTAGTCTTTGATGCTAGTGCGAAGACCACTACTGGACTCAGCTTAAACCAGCTAATGACTGCTGGACCAAAATTGCAACAAGACTTGAAGCAAATTCTCCTAAGGTGGAGGAAACCAAGTTTGTATTTTTAGCAGATATTGAAAAGATGTATCGTCAGATCAAGATAGCCGAAGGAGACCAAGACCTCCAAAGGATAGTATGGGGGTTTTCTCCAGACGAGCCTATTCAAAAGTTTAAACTTACTACTGTAACTTATGGAACAACAGCAGCACCATACCTGGCAATCCGTACCCTGTTGCAGCTAGCTGAAGATGAAAGACAACAATACCCAGTTGCTGCAGAAGTAGCAACCAAGGACTTCTACGTGGATTATTTAATGTCGGGAACCGACTCCATAGAAGAAGCAACGCATCTCCAAGTAAGTCTAATCAATATGTTAAAAAGTGGAGGGTTTACCCTTAGAAAATGGGCAAGCAACAGCGCAGCGCTTGTTGAAGAATTGCCAGATAACTTACAGGACAAGAACTTACTAGAGATCGAAAAAAGGGAAACAAGGAAAACCTTGGAAGTACACTGGAGTCCGAAGGCAGATGAATTTAAGTTTCGGGTCAGTCTTCGAGCTGATACAAATCCTACAAGGAGGATAATCTTATCAGAAATATTCCGCTTGTTTGGCACATTAGGATAGTTAGCTCCAATTGTAATAAAGGCCAAATTACTAATTCAACAACTTTGGTTACAACAGAAATCATGGGATCAGCCAGTGGCCACAGAAATAATGAACGAGTGGACGCAATTTCAACAAGAATTACCCTTGGTTGAAGACATATCCATTCCATGATGGTTAGAGTAGGTACCACAGCAGCATCCGGGAAATGGAGCTGCTTGCATTCTGTGATGCGTCGAAAAAATTTGTAATCTACAGCAGGGTAATATCTCAAGGTGGACGCATTCACATAACTTTATTGACAGCTAAGTCAAAGGTTGCACCTATAAAGATGAAGAAACTGTTGCCAAGACTGGAATTATGTGCGGCAACGTTAGCAGCAAAAATGTTGAAGGAAGCTATTAGTGTTCTGGACATCCCCAGCATCTCCATCTTTGCGTGGTCAGATTCCATGATAACCTTATCCTGGATAAGAGCAGGCCCGGAGAAATGGAAACCATTTGTTGCAAATAGAGTAACAGAAATATTGGAAGTAACCCTAAGTGGAAATTGGCATCATGTGCGTTCAGAGGACAATCCAGCAGATGCTGTATCCCGAGGACTCGCTCCTGTCAAACTACAGCATCATATATTGTGGTGGAACGGTCCGCAATGGTTACGAACTAATCCTTTGCCACTTACGGAACCAACCATTCCCATAACAGCTACAGAAGAAGCAAAAATTCACCAAGTCTAAGCGTTTATTGCCGCAAAAGAAGATTTGGACATCTTATCCAAATACTCGTCATTGCAGAAGTTACTGCGAGTCACTGCATACTGTAACAGGTTTGCTCAAAAATTTAGAAAACAACCATTTCCAACCGAATACTCTATGGCAGCAGAAATCAACAAGTGTCTCATTCAAATCATCCGTATAGTGCAAGCAAGCAGCTGGTCGACAGAGATTCAAACCTTGAAGAGAAACATCTCAGTTGACACAAAAAGTCCTTGGCACCATTACGACCATTCGTCGATGATGAAGGAATTTATAGAGTGGGAGGACGACTTCAAAATTCGAATTTGCCATATAATGAAAAACATCCCGTTCTCATTCCCCATAACAGTCATTTAGCCCAACTCAAAGTGAGAGACGTCCATCAAAAACTGCTATATGGCGGAAGTCAAGCTACAGCGGCATTCATCCTTAGAAAATTGACAAGATGGAAATTACTTCAAATGTTGAAAAACGACTTTTGGAAAATATGGTTTAAGAAATACATATCTGGGTTACAACGCAGAACGAAATGGAAGTCAGACGAAGAGAATTTGCAAGTGGGAGATCTAGTGTTACAGAAGGATGACAGCAGTCCTCCAATCGATGGCCTTTAGCAAGAGCGGCAGAAGTGCATCCAGGCACCTATGGTGTTGTAAGAGTTGCAGCTGTTAAGAAAAAGAAAAATATAATTCTCAAGCGTCCTATTACCAAACTCGGTCCGGTACCCAGACAGGAAGACGGAGAAGAAAAAAGAAAGCAAAGCAGGGGTAGTGGAGTGTCAACAGTCACAAGAACAATAACACTCTTACTGGCGTTGTACACCATAATTTCAGCAACCACGGGGTCGCACATAGTATCCATCACCTGTCCTATTTATTGAAGAACTTGGCCACGCAAAACTCTCGAGGGGAGACTTCAGGATTGAAGTCACAGTGAACATCTCTAGCATCCAAGTAGATGAAGAAGATATAAACAAGACAATCCAACAAATGAGTACATTGTGCAGCAAGGCACTTGTATTATCGGCAGAATCCCATTGCAAGGAATTAAAGAGAGAGCAGCAACGGCAGATCATCTGGAATATGAGAAGCATGTATAGTCAAGATGTCAGGACCAAGCGAGGAGTACTAGGGCAGCTACTAACCTCAGTGTTTGGAGTTAACGATGAAGTTTACCATGACATCGAATCATTGGAGAAAAATCAACTAGAATTGATGCATACATCTAATCATCAGACAAGGATAATGTTGTTAACTGCAGCAACTCTAAATGAGACTGAAGCCAGAATATCGCAGAAGTTGGACAATTTTCGAAGAAAGCTCAACAAAGGGTTGCTAGCAATCAATGAGATGGAACCTTGGTACAAAAAGACAGACGACAACAAGTTAAACATACATGTGTTAACATCATATCAGATGGCTACCAATTACTTACAAGAGATGGATGAGAAGTACAAACAACGTCTAAATGTAAAATTCAAAAAGGCAGACATCCTGCAATTTATTATATCATCACAATTTTACAGAATAGTCTCAAATGCAATGGCCAATCTTCCATCAACCCTGGAGATACTTACCACACCAATGCACAAGATGGAAGTTAGCATCAATAATGAAACCATCGAGATTTTCAGTTATTTTCACATAACTGATAAGCGGGAATACAACTTAATCAAACCAACTCCAATTCCAGTGAAGAAGGGAAATGGAACCTATGCAGCGCCGAACTTACCAATGGAATTCTTAGCTATCAACTACAACGAACAAACCTATTTTGAAATCCAAGAAGACAAGTTGAAGGAGATCAAGCCAATAGGGAAACGTAATTACCTATGCAGGCCATCCGCCGTCCGAAGTATTGAAGACAATCCGAACTGCATCATTGATGAGATCTACCAGAGATTGAACAAGGTAAAATGTTTGGTCCATCAGTTTACAGTTAAGGCACTGGTATGGAAAAAACTGTACGCAGCGAATACATGGTTGTTTATTCCCAATCAACCCACAACAGCAGCAGTACAATGCAGCGGGAATCGAAAAGATGTGAAGATTCAAGATATTGGCATAATCCAAATATCCCCAGATTGTACTATACAGGGTGAGTTTTTTTTCATTATCACTATAGGGATCTCAGAAACCGTGAAAGATAGAAGGTTGGTTAAATGGAGAAAGAATTGCAGTTTTATGAGCTTATTCGAGATGTGCTTTTGTTTCTTTGAAAAAATTCAAGACCTACTAGATACAAGCAAAATATTAAAATTACTTAATTTCTTAAAGTCGGTCTAGCGCCGTTATTATTAAAAATAAAAAAAATAAGAAGAATAAAGGTTTTAGCTATTTTTACGGTGTTTATCTTACACTTATTAGTTTTCTTCTAGCTTTCATAGTTTTTGAGTTATAACAGTAAGTTACATTTTTTTAAATAGCAATCATAGTTGGCTTAGACATTTCTAAAAAGAGTTCACTTTTCCGCTTAAAATGACATAAGGTTTGTTATACCTATTTTGACAAATAATTCTTTTATAATAATTTTCGTAATAAGAAAATGACGAAAACAACTTTAAAAGATTAATAGCCAGTCTTATAAAGGCCACTAATCTGATGTTAACTTTAATTCGCTGTTAAAATAAACAAAAGCGCATCAAAATTTGTTTACTAATGAATAAAATGTCATAAGCATTAATGTTTTGATGTGCTTTTGTTTATTTTAACAGCAAACTAAACTTAAAGTCAGATTAGTGGCCTTTATAAGACCGGCTGTGAGTAATTTTAATATTTTGCTTATATCTAGTAGGCCTTGGATTTTTTAAAAGAAACAAAAGCACACTTTAAATAAGCTTCAAAAACTACAATTCTTTCTCCATTTAGCAAACGAGATATACTCTTTTTATAAATGTCTAAGCCAACTATGATTGCTATTTAAAAAAATGTAACTTAATGTTATAACTCAAAAACTATGAAAGCTAGAAGAAAACTAATAAGTGTAAGATAAACACCGTAAAAATAGCTATAACTTTTATTCCTAGTATTTTTTTTTCTATTTTCAATAATAACGGCGCTAGACCGACTTTAAGAAATTAAGTAATTTTAATATTTTGCTTGTATCTAGTAGGCCTTGGATTTTTCAAAGAAACAAAAGCACATCTCGAATAAGCTCATAAAACTGCAATTCTTTCTCCATTTAACCAACCTTCTATCTTTCACGGTTTCCGAGACCCCTATAGTGATAATGAAAAAAAAACTCACCCTGTATACACCAAACGGACTACTTTGCATACTCAGCTATTCACTACAATTCCTGTTGTAACTGGGTTCAACAAACCAATGCAAGTAATTATTAACACTACTTTGCAGCATACAAGCACCCACCCTCAACTGCAAATGGAGGAACCTGTGTTGCTACGGTCCGATCATTTTCAACGCCTACAAGAAGAAGAAGACGAGTTGCAGCTACATCAGGACTATCCATTGTGGCACCATCAACATACCATCATGGTGAACACTGGTACTACAATCGGTATCTTGGTATCAGTTTGTATCATCTGGACATTATGGAAGTACTGGAGAAAGAACAGGAAACCGCAGCCACGCCCAAATTCAGAGCCGTCAGAGAGCTTCAGGTTACAACCACTGCCACCTGACGAAGAAGATGAGCCTCAGCCACACCATCCCGGCCCATTGTCGCTCGGCAGAATGTTTAGGAACCAAAACATAATTTTAACTTTTAAAATTAAATATGCATACATTTCGTAAGCGAACTGTTGCATGCAGAAATTACAACAAAGCATCAGCGTTTATTATCAGCACTGGTCGAATAACCCGGTCGACAAACTGAAATTTTGCAAACTTGCTATCTGTTTGTTATGAAATTGAACACGCAAGTGCATATGCGAGCTCGAACTGGGGAAAAATAACATGAACCTTGTCATTTACGTCATAGTTAATGTATATAAATGGGAAATATTATAGTCAATAAACAATACAGTTTTAACATCTGTCTGTATTCATGAACCTCTACAACCACGGAAATTAAGTCTATTATTACATCATCTCGTATGAGACTGCACGAGACCGTTGGTTTGCAACCCCTTTTTAATTCCTGCACCCCTAAGTTGTATCCTGTAATTGTCCAAATTAAAATCATACAGTCCACTATAACCTCCACCCTGACCATAAGAGAGTCCATAACCCTCCAGAAAATAAAAAAGAAACTGGTGGCAAAAATGCTCCATGTGTAGTTTTCAAACTACACACAAGAAAACAATTTTAAATTATTTTGTGCAAGTGCATGATATAAAAATTGAAATAACGAAACTGACATTAACATCTTATGAGAATTTTCTGCTGTGGAAATCACAAACTGAAAATAAAACAAATCAAAATTTGTAAAGAGGGATGAAGATCATTACAAGACTCATTCTACTAACACGTTTGTTTGTCATCGATCTGGTGTGTATATTCCGGAAGGAAAAGGTCTACGTCATTTAAAAATAATGAAAAGTAACAAAATAAATGCCTTTTGTCCAGCAAGCGTCAAGTTGACTACAATAATGAAACATATGAAATTGAATATATTGAAACACATGTAGGGCATCAAGTGGACTTAGGACTGAGACAGAGAGAAAAAACGTGGCCCAGAAGATTGCAGCGAAAATACCTTTCGATGAAATTTTGAATGAAATAAGGGATTCTATTTCTGATTCTAATCTGGAAAGAATGCACCGGTTGACCCGCAAGGACCTGTTTAATATAGAAAATTAATTTAATTTGTCATCAGCTGCGGTAAGACACCCCAACGATGCAGTCAGCGTTGAATCATGGGTAAATCAGATGCAAAACCAAGGAGATTGTGTTCTTTATTATAAGCCGCAAGGTACAACTGATGAAGACCAGCCGGAATTAAAACTTGAAGATTTTGTTTTAATAATCATGACATCTTCCCAGTGTGTTCTTGTAAAATATGGATCTGATGTTGTATGCATGGGCTGAATAGTTATAGCTTTGAAACAAACACGTTATTAGTGCTAGACGAACTTAGGGAAGGATTTCCCTGCAGTTTTTTAATATCCAACAGATCTGATCAAGCAGTAATGAATCTATTTGTTAAGCAGATTAAAATGAGGGCTGGTATTATAAGTCCTAAAGTTTTCATGTCTGATACGGCTGATAGTTTTTTCAACGCATGGGTAGAAGTTATGGAAGCTCCAGAAAAACGGTAAATATTTTAGGTTGTGTGACGTATAATTCTGTATATGGTGCTTTTTCAGGCTATTTTGTACTTGGCACGTGGACCAAGTCTGGAGAAAAAACATACAGTCAAAAATCAAAACTAAGGAGTTACAGGTAAGAACGGTAAAAAAGGAAGTGGGTCAGTAGTTATTATAATCTGTATATATTGAGATGGTCTTAAGCCCTGAATCGCACATCTCGAGCACAGCAAATTAATGAATAGGTCATAAAGGCTCAGAATGGAAGATAGGATTCAATGGCAACAAATAAAATAAAATAAAATTTGAATTAGCAATCATATTGGCAAAGCAATGCCTGTAATAAGTATTAAATTCGTAACATAAAAGGAAAGGCAGAGTTCTAAACCTAATAGGAATGGGACTACAATATTTAATTAGTTTAGAATATTAAAAAGGGATGGTAAAATGCAAAAGCCAATCCATGTATTAGTAATTCGATTATGAAAGGAATGGTCACATGCTTGTCGAGGTAAATTGCAAGTCAGAAATCGTTGTATCAATTTCTCTTTGAGCATATTCTTGAAAGGTATAAAAATTCAGAAGCCAAACAGAGTGCAAAGAGCACGCAGGACTAAATCTGAAGGCAAATAAAGGGAAGAAAATAAATAATTAACATGCAAGATTATTTGAAAATCCGAACATTATTGATGCAGGAGTGGAAAAATAAAATGGACTTTTAGTTGAACTCTGAAGTGTTTCTTGTGGAAGTTCACGAAAGGAAGAACTAATCAGTGAGAACGTAGTGAAAAAGGACGGTTAATAAGTGCGGGACACAGTTATGTGAAAGACAAAATTAACAAAAATAATGGAAAAATTTAGTAATTAAGCAAAAGTTTGTAAAAATATTAGTTTTAAGGTGTTTAATTGTTAGAAGATTTTGATTTGATTAGTTTTATATTGATATGCAATTGTTTTAATAACTTTGGGGGAGACAACTGAATAAAATTTGCTGGTGTCAGCTTAAAAAGTGGCTGGTGTTTTAATTTAAAATTTAGTACCTTTACATACAGTTACAGCCTTAAAAATTCACCAGGGTGCTATTTACGTGGTCGTGTTCACGCACAAATGAAGGCAGGAAAATTTTCAACATCGACATCGATCCCGATCCTGCGGCAGAACTTCGAGGCACCATCTCGACCCATTTGAGGACATCCCGGACCGGTTTTGCAGTTCCAGCGATAGCAGGCGAGCCCTACGACGACTACATCAACACCGCACATCCGGCAACCGACTTCAAGAGAAGATCTGGGCACATTCTTGCTGCGGCCGAGATTCGAACGGGCATGCAAAGAAGGTTTCGCAGGTTAGTGGTGAAGCCTATATAATTATACCAATGTATACCTGCTGAGAAGCCGCTTAAACGTCGCTGTATAACAGAGCCCAGGCGAATTATTTCCTTGTAAAAATTGAAATTAAAAAATCCAAGTGCAGAAGTGAGGTTAGGATCCTTCCTTGGCTTGGGCTTAAAACAATCAAGCGGTTGTTGCCTGAAAGAAACAAAAGATAGCTACTGACGCTACTAGAAAGCGGGAAATGATGAATTTACCTGTGAGATTTACTCATTGAGTTGTATTTAATTAACTAAAAACCACCAAACGACAATTACTTGATGACTTTCATAAACGTAATTTTATTTAGATCTGATGTAGCATTTTAGCGGGCATCTGAACTACGCACATAGGCGTACGGTAGAATTTTAAATAAAATAATTGGGGACCCACACCTTGTAATAAGATCTCTGCTTACCTGAGCTATCAACATGATTTAATTTACGATTAGATTCTATCTAAAAGTAGGGGCATACGAGCATCAATTCAAGTCAAACATAAAGTAACTCACAATAATTATCCCTGAGCTTTTCATAAATCTGTAATATTTGCTGAACCCAAAAGAAATTTATGTTAGCGATGGGAGGCTCTAGCTAAATTTTATTTTAAATATTAATTGTAATATTAAAGCCGTATTAGCCATCACAGCAATATTTAGGTGGCTGTCTACAAGCAATTGCGAACATTATTAGAGAAACGTGACGTAACAGCTTTTGAGGAAATGCTTCAGAAGTTTTGTAAATTACTGAAATTTAAATGTTTGAATTTTTGGCATATTTCAAAGATAATTATGCATGTAGAGCGGAGTATTGGGCATATTGTTATAAAATCAATGCTGGGATCAATACAAATATGCATGTTAAGAGGTTTCACAAAACTATAAAATACATTTATCTAGAACCACTACTAAAAGTAGGCCTTTTAGCGCTAGCTTGTTTCACTAAAAGTGACGTTTTGTAGTTTACCGTGTTTAAAGAAATCAGCTGTTTACTTTTAGCACACGGGCTAAAAATGAAGTGAGGTTATAAAACTAGAATTTCGAACTGCAAGTGAAGTTGTAAAGCTATTCTAGTTGCTTCTTGCGTTACAGGTAAAGCGTTTTTGAAATAATTAAAGCGTTAGGTAATGAATACAGTCATATGTGGAGTATCAATAATTACATTTCGTAACTCATCTTGACAGCACGGGCGTGGCCTACTGTTCATTATGACATAAATTAAAAGTGTCGCAGATGCGAACCTTTCTTAAATCGATATTTATGGATTAATAACGGTAAAATTAAGGTCGTAGATAAAATATTGTATGCAACGCGTGCTAAAAGTAATTTATGCACGAGACATGTAATGAAACTCAGCTTTCGGCTTCGTTTCATAATTTTCATGTCTCGCGCATAAACGTCGACTTTTAGCACTTGTTGCATAAATAGCTATTATTTGAAGGGCAAAACTGTAAAAAGGCTTGACAAAGCTATTTGTGCAATTATGAGATTTGTCCGAGATAAATTGTTCGATAGACTAATTTCTCAACATAAAGGCAAAATTTGCAGTAAAATGAGGGACATTAGACACCGTCACAAAAATTCTCTTAGACTAGATATTTTGTTGGTGGTTAGAATGTACATTCCGAAACTACGCATGAAATGTATTTTGTGGAAGAGAAGAAAAAAGCATGCAAAATGCATCGATTGTGGTATATGCATGCATCGCTATTCCTGTTCGTGTCTTGACGCATCTAGTAAATTATATGCAATATGTGCAAACACATTCATTTAGTAGCGAAGTTGAGATGCAAAGAGGGATCTTTAAGTGGTGAACAAGGTGGAGACACAAGTAAGTTATTACTTCGCTATAGGGGTTTTATGAATGAAAAATAAATAAATAAATATACGGTACCCCCCACCCAAGAAAAGCGCCCTTTCGTGCTTTCCAAGAATACTTCGATACGCAGCATCAATGAAATGCTATGAACCAGTTATTTATCAAAAAAAAAAAATAAAATAAAATAAAAATAAAAAAATTTTTTGCCGACGACCATAGCTCAAAAGTTGATGTTGCCTTAATTTTCGGAGGACCTATCGTATGAAAACGATCCAAGACTTCAGGACGGTTCCTGGCGACCGGAATCGTGTACACATACGAACATACGTCCCCCGCACAGCAGAGACGGAGATTTGATATAGTGGGTTCATTAGTCGGTTGGTTCGAATTTTAGAGATATTTGACTCAAAGTGGTTTTCGATATGAGGGAATTTCAATACTTCGTACACTTCGTGTCGAAGTAAAAAATAATGTTTTGTTATACAAATTCCGAGTGTTACAGTATTACTGGTACTGGGACTATTGCATGCACAGCTTTTTTCCAAGGTTTTATTGGGACTGATTCATTGCCATAGGGTTCATACCTACTGTATCTGTGTTTTGTCTTTTTCTTTTTTAATTTTCCAACCCCCAGTTGCATTACAGTTTCAGTAAACATATTTACAGGACAAAGCACCGGAAACTGTGAAGACAATCACTTATACAGTGTGTCCAAGATAAGGAGGGCCAGTATGGAGATCTCGGTAATGGTAAGAGATACAAATTTGGTTAAATGGGAAGAAAGTTGCGCAATTAAAGGACTAAAAAAATGACGTTTAGAAATTCTTGATATGATTTTTCGTTTTTGAATTATCTCAAAAAAACCGAAATTTTGGATTTTTTTTTCTGGCGTTAATATTAAAGTTAGAGCGAAACTGATTAAACTTCTTTATAGCAACTTTTAGTGGGCTTAATGATTACGTTATCAATTTTTTTATCCGACGTTTCGTCTTCGAGAAACCATCATCAACTTCATTTTTTTAAATACGGTCCTAATTTTTTTATGCCAAATTTGCAAAGCCCTTGTTACTCTGAATTCAACAATGTACCACATATTATGGTTTAATTACGTTTCGAGCTTGTTTCTGATCATCATCAGAAATTTTTTTAGATACGGACCTGCATTTCTCATAATTTTGTAAAAATAAGTTCATACAGTAAGTTAGGCCTTTTTACATGCCGTTAAAATATGAAAATGCACATCATAATGTCATAATTCTGATACATTAATTTAATAAGCAACCAATAACTATTAACAATAAAGAACAAATAAATTAACAAAAGATAGGCAGAAAGAATGAGAAAACAATCCTTGAAACAATGTAATACGTATTTAACGTTTTGAAATAGAAGAAGAACTTAGAAGATTGGTTCTTGAAGCCTTTCAACGTATAACGCCAGTATTGCTGAATAATGTTTTAGATTCTACAGTTAGATGTTATTTATGCATAGAGAATGATGGCAACCTTTTTGAATACCTTCTGTAAATTTAATACCTATTAAATGGTTTCGATGTTCGTTTTGTTATTCTGTCTATCTTTTGTTCATTTCTTTTTTGTTTATTGTTAATAGTTATTGGTGGGTTATAAATTGATGTATCAGAATTATGACATTATGATGTGCATTTTAATATTTTAACGGCATGTAAAAACGCCTATCTTACTGTATGAACTTATTTTTACAAAATTATGAGACATGCAGGTCCGTATCTAAAAAAATGTCTGATATTGATTAGAAAAAAGCTTGAAACGTAATTAAACCATAATATGTGGCACATTGTTGAATTCAGAATAACAACGGCTTTGCAAATTTGGCATCAAAAAACCAGGACCGTATTTAAAAAAATTAAGTTGATGATGGTTTCTCGAAGACGAAACGTCGGATAAAAAAACTGATAACGTAATCATTAAGTCCACTAAAAGTTGCTATAAAGAAGTTTAATCAGTTTCGCTCTTACTTTCATATTAACGCCAGAAAAAAATAAAAAAGAAAATCCAAAAATTCGGTTTTTCTGAGATAATTCAAAAACGAAAAATCATATCAAGAATTTCTAAACGTCATTTTTTTAGTCCTTTAATTGCGCAACTTTCTTCCCATTTAACCAAATTTGTATCTCTTACCATTACCGAGATCCCCATACTGGCCCTCCTTATCTTGGACACACTGTATATTCACTCTGAAGATGAAGATTTTTCCCAAAAAAACACCATTTTAAACCAATTGAATAAAAAGACCAATATGGAGTCGATGATAGAAGAAATAAAGTTGACTATTCAATTCACCTGTCATCTGTAAAAAAGTGACCAATGAAAACCCAGAATTTTGACGTTTCTTGGCCAATCAAAAAAAAGTGGATATATCTTCCTAGAAGGTATTCAAGTTGACTATTTTAAACAAATGTGATTTTTATTAGAAAAAGTCAATATTAAGGCCAACGCGCACTTGTGCGACGCGCGGAGCAGCGCGGCGAAGCGCGGCGAAGAGCAGAACGCGCACTTGAGAGCCGTTTCTGTAGACAACCGGGTTGGTATTAACCGAATATTTTGTGGAATTTTTTGTGTTCGGTAGCTCTAATAAATAAAATGGATAGCTCGGACGAAGATACTTTAATTGTCTCTTTGCTGTGTGAAGAAGCTGAAAAACTGGAAAAAAGAAGAATAAAGCCGTGGGTTCATCCAATTTGTAAAAAATTATGCCTTATGGAAATTACAATTTATTACAAGGTCTATTTTAGTTTTTCCGCGGTTGAAACTTGCTTTCTATCAGACAATATATGATTTGTAATTGTGAAAACGATCTTTCCACATCCACTAAAGCAACTAGTGAAAATTTAAAACGTTCAATTTCAGTTATTTTATAATCCACATTATTTTGATTTGCAGCTATTTTCTAAAAGAATGTTGGCAATCCCAATGACCTATGATTCAATACATATCCTGTCTGCTTAGAAACACATAAACCCCCTTGTCAAGATAATCGTTTGCCAGTCGTCAATCAAACGAAACAAATTTTGCAAGCCACAATTCAGGTGGGGAATTTCAACGTTAAACTGCGTTATCAGTTTGTAGTTAATTTCTATTAAAATAAAGAGAGTTATTTTAAATTTAAGACGAAATAGGTGTTTCTAAGTAAAACACCCATAAGAATTTGATTTTTTACATTACGTCATAAAATATATATATAGTACTTGGGCAACTATTTCAAGAGCTATTAATGTTTTGTTGAAATAAAACCACTTGATGCTAAGGTCGACAGTTTCGATAATTTATTTTTATCATTCTCGAAACCTAAAGAGAGGTTTACAGATAAGAAGCGATGTTTGTACAATGTAATTAGTTAAGATCTTACCTAACAACTTGCGGTCAAGAACCAAAAAGGCACATGTAAATCACAAAACATGTGACCAGATTTCAAATTTTAAATTTACAAAAGCAGCATTGAACGAAAGCAGGCATATCACATACTAACGTGAAGCTAGAGTTTCTGTCACCAGGTTACATGTTAAAAATTCACAAATACATTTAAAATTAATTAATCACTACAATTTTTATTGGTTTTAAGCAATAATGGCCGTCAAATTGATAAAATTGTTTAAACCCGACAAGGAATGTGAGAAAATTATAAACTTTGCAGATGTCAATTTGTAGGCCGCGCATGCGCCTTAAGATCGGCGTCGGTAACATACCAGGGACGTTCAAAATGGAAGGGCACTGTTCGCTGGCACAAGTAAGAAGATTTACGCAATTTTAACGGGTAATTTTTTATTTATGGGATTGAAAGAATTATTATAAGGAGATTGAAAGATGGTAGGTTGGAAATTATTGACCCCCGATTCTACCCGGGTTGAGGGAAATCGAAAGAAAAATCGTTATTGGAAATGGCTAACAGAAGGTGATATGAAACACTAGGGGCCGGTTGCAGAAAGCAACGTTAAGTCTGGTGTTAGCTAACGTAGCGTCAAAGTGAACAAAATCGCATCAAATTTTGTTTACTAATGTATTAGTTACCATAAGCATTTGAGATTTGATTCGTTTTTGTTCACTTTGACGCAATGTTAGCTAACACCAGACTTAACATTGCTTTCTGCAACCGGCCCTAAGGTTGTCAATGTCTGTTTTTGAATTGAGGGTGTTGTTACTGCCAAAAATGTGACACATTTCAATAAATAAACGATGGTTACTATTAGATTCTGTTATAATGATTCTGGTATTATCAAAATCCATCTCATGACCTGTATTGTTAACATGACTAGCTAAAGCGCAAGCCTTAGGTTTTACACGGGAATCATTTCTGTGTTGGGTAATCCTAACTTTCAATCTCTGTGAAGTTTGCCCAATATAGGTGAACTGGCAGCCATTACAATTTATCTGATAGATGACATTTGGGGTTAACATAATTGGAGTTTTATCTTTCAATTTGGAGAAACAATCTATTATAATATGGTGGTGCTTATCTGAAGGAGGTACAGTACCTGGGGCACTTCGTATCCCGCCAGGGAGTAGCAGTAGACCCGAGTAAGTTGAAGGCAGTGCAGGATTTGCCAATCCCGAAGGATAAGCATGAGCTGCGAAGCTTTCTGGGCCTCTATACTTACTACCGACGGTTTGTGCTGGGCTTCGAAAACATTGCAAAACCGTTAACCCGTCTAACGGAAGAGGGACGACAGTTCGAATGGAGTGATGAGTGCGCGGAGGCCTTCGAGACGCTCAAGACTGCCTTAACCAGTTCACCTGTCCTTTGCTATCCACGTCAGGAAAGCCAGTTTATCCTCGACACTGACGCTAGCAATGTCGGAATCGGTGGTGTTCTGTCCCAGGTCCAAGATGGGCAAGAGAAAGTCCTGGAATATTTCACCAAGGTCCTGTCCAAACCAGAGCGGAACTATTGCGTAACCAGGAGGGAGCTTCTGGCAGTAGTCAAGTCCGTGGAGCATTTTTATAAATACCTGTATGGCAGAAAATTCTTGCTGAGGACCGACCATGCTGCTTTAAGATGGCTACTGCAGTTCAGGAACCCTGAAGGACAGGTGGCTAGGTGGATCAAGCGCCTACAACGGTACGACTTTGAAATAAATCATCGACCTGGCACAGCCCACCGCAATGCCGATGCGTTATCCAGGAGGCTCTGCCCTGCCGACTGCAGCCACTGTTCGAGACTGGAGAGTCGTGCGGTACCCATAAATCGTACCACTGTAGTCGACGACTCGTGGGAGCTAGACGAGTTGCAGAGCAGCCAGGAGAACGACCCCGACTTAGGAACGGTTATAGCCTGGAAGCGAGATGGCCGTCGACCTACCTGGCAGGAGGTTTCTGCCAACAACCCAACGGTGAAGACCTATTGGGCGCAATGGGACTCCTTGCAGCTGGAAAACCACGTCCTGACCAGAATCTTGGAAGACGAGGACGGTAGGGCAACGAGATTACAATTGATGGTCCCGGGGAGTAGAGTGGCCGAGGTTCTGCGCTACCTGCATGGTGGCTCCTCTGGGGGACACTTTGGATTGAAGAAGACGTTGCGGAAGATCCGAGACCGGTTCTACTGGGCGAGCTGCAAAGATGATGTCCGAGAGTGGTGCCGGAGGTGCGAAGCCTGCGCTACAGGAAACGGACCGGTTGGTAGACGTAGATCTCCGATGCGGCAGTACAACGTTGGTAGTCCGTTCGAGAGGATAGCCATCGACATCGCTGGACCATTCCCCGAAACCGAATCGGAAGATAAATACATCCTGGTGTGCATGGACTACTTCACCAAGTGGCCCGAAGCGTACGCCCTTCCGAATCAAGAGGCCGGTACTGTCGCTGATGTTCTGGTGAAGGAGTGCTTCAGCCGTTTTGGAGTCCCCCTGGAGTTACATTCCGACCAGGGCCGGAATTTCGAGATTGGACCGTTCCAGAAGGTCTGTAAGCTACTGGGGATACGCAAGACCCGGACCACTGCCCTCCATCCTCAATCGGACGGCATGGTAGAAAGGATGAACCAAACCATGGGGAATCATCTGTCCAAGGTGGTTTCCGAACATCAGCGTGACTGGGACCAGTACATTCACCTGTTCCTAATGGCCTACCGATCGGCAGTACAAGAGACAACCAACCACACCCCGGCCACGGTACTCTTTGGGCGCTAGCTGCGATTGCCATGTGACCTCAAATTTGGAAGAAAACCTGGCGAGGAAACGGCCGGCGAGGACTACTTAGGGAACCTGAAGAAAAGGATGGAAGAGATCCACGACGCCGTACGCCGAAACATTCAAGGTGCCAGCGATCGAATGAAGGACCGATATGATGCCCGCGCTGAGACCGGTGATTTCCAACCTGGCGATTTGGTATGGCTTCATAACCCCCAGAGGCGTCGTGGCCTCTCCCCCAAGCTCCAAAGAAACTGGGAAAGCCCCTACACTGTAGTTGCTCGACTGAATGACGTGATATACCGAATCCAGAAACCTCCTCGAGGTTTTCATATCTGAAAAACAGTTGGAACTTAAGAGGTATGAAGTAACATATCAAAAGAAAGTTCATTAAAAGAGCTCTTCAGAAATACAAAAATATATAGGGCGTTCCATTTGAAAAAAAAATCGAAATTAAATTTGCAAATATTGAGCACTCTGTATAACATTAATACCCAGATCCACCATTTTACACTTGAAAGATAGTTTACAAAAATCATAATTTTTTGGTAACGTTTTCCTTCATTCAATTGTTTTCTGTCGCTTACAGCCGCCGCCTGAAGTTCAGCAATTTTTTACATAGAATTGTTAATATCTCCAAAACAGTTGACGTAAGGCCCATACAACTTTATATGAAAATGAAGAGTATTTCAATACAAAACTTTTAAGCTACCTAAATATACGGCATTCTATTTAAAAAAAAGTAAGTTTGGTCCGCCACACTTTTTTGAGACACCCTATATAATCAAAACTATTTTAGTAATATGCACCACCTTAGTACCTATAACTTTTATATACACAATATTTATGCAACTCTCATAGTTTTAGAAATATCTTCCACCCCCGTTTTGTTGCCGGACCCTGTATAAATTAACCATTATACATTATAGAATAGAGCTTACTTGAAAATTGATGAATCTGTTATTAATTCATTTAGTTCATTTTTAGGTGAAATCAATATGATTTTGAGCAGTTATGAAAAGGTTCAAAAAATCACTTTTTTTAATGTCACCAATGGCAAAGTGAAAAAATAATACATTATAAGAAAGAGAAAAGCATAATTTTTCTTAAGATGTGAGTTTGCAGCTCAAGGGCGATGCCGAGCACTACAAATACACAGAGGGAAAAATGGTGTTCTGCCCTGCCGTGTATATACAATTTTTTCAACCACCAGGATCAGAACCGTAAAATAGTATATTAAAGTATGAGTGGATAACAAGGTCTTTAAAACACGCGCGAGTTTTCGAGCACGACGGCGTAGCCGGAGTGCTCGAAATAGAGCAAGTGTTTTAAAGACCAGTTATCTACGAATACTTTACGCTATTTTTTATTATACCTCCAATACTGGAAATAAATTACGCACTAAAAACTTATAAATAATTTTTGTCGTGATAAATCCAGACGGCATAATAATATTGCTACTATAGTTACGAGAATTATTTACGTTTTGGTCGCGTCCATGTCCGTTGTTGCATTCAGTCGTTTCCTTGACAACCTTTAAAGCTCGGCGAGCTTTAATCGCCTGTATTCGCACGCTCAGGCGTGCTTTAAATGGAGATTCTGATGCAGGTATAATAAAAAACATATTTTTCGACGACTGACATCGAAAGTAGATTTTTCTCACTGTCATTTGACAACAGAAAGTTGACATTTGCCGCTGAGCGTGCGTTTTCATCACTTTGCCGCTCGCCGAGCGTTTTGGGTTTCCACATGAACAAAATAGGTAGCCACGTCCGAATGTTTCCTTGACAATGCCCGTCATTTGTCGAAATAATCGCGTCACATGTCTAATAGACTGCGCGAGTAATGTTAACTTGATTGTCAATTAATATTTGCAATACAATGAAATATGATATTTTCAGTAATAATGTATTAAGGGCAAATGCTTTTGCCGGTAAAAATGTTTTACGAAAGTATTTTGTTTTGGCAATGTCACAAGACAAACTAACTTGATCAAATTCCCGAGCCAAAGGCGAGGGAATTTGTCAAAGTTAGTTTGTCGAGGGGCATTGCCAAAAAAACAACAAATCGTGAGTAAAACATTTGCCGAACAAAATCGTGAGCCCGAAATACATTTTGTGGATTATTTCCCAAATATGGGTTTAGTTTGACATTTATACTGATGCGCAATGGCAGTTTAAATGACGTTTCTTAAATACCACCTTGATTAAAGCAACATATTTGGTGGTTGCCGTGGATGCAAGTGGCAAAAGAAACTGACAAAATCCCAAGGCAAAATTTCGATTTTTTGCCACTACAAAAACACACGATTGGTTGAATTTTGAAAAAGCATGGCTTTTCATTGGATAATAAGAGATGTGGGAAATAGTCCATTAATAATATGCTCAGTCGTCGAAAAAATAGTATGTATATTTCGAGCTAAAAGTGTGCTTGCCGCTTTTGCATGATTGCTGGTTTCGGCTCTGCCTCAACCAGCAATATTCATGCGCAAGCGGCAGGCAAGAATGCACTTTCAGCTCTTAACATACAATATACTATTTCATTACTCTAAATCAAAATTATGCTGTAATACGAATTGGGCCATAATTATATATAACAGCAATGAGATAACATGAACAACAAAATAGAATGCTTGAGTAAGTAAGAGATGACCATACGAAAAAAAAAATTTAGTGGGCATGTGTGGTTGACATCTTTCATAATTAAATGTGCGTCGGGCTTACTCGAATATTTGCTTTATGTTTATCTCTTTCTTACTCAAGCAATACGTGTTATTTTCTTGTCCATGTTATCTTATTGCTGTTACAGTGAAATTCCCCTTCGCGGATACACGGACACCTCCCTTGGATGGACAGTTTCTCATGGTCCCGACCGACTCTCATATAATTTGCATTGTGTTAACTCCCTCTTGGACGGACATTCTCTTGAACGGACGCGGACACAAGAAAATGTACTCTTAAAATGACAAAAAACAAATTAAAAAATAAACGCCTTGTCTCATTTTTCTGTCGCAAGTGTCGCTGTTGCATTTCTCAATCGCGCCGCGCGCCAACCTCGCTGCCTACCTTCACTGAGGGACTTTCCCGAGTTAACCGGGGATTCACCGACTTCAATCTTTTGGTACACGCGGGGATTCAGTATTAGTCTGACGTCTATGCGGAAAAGACACAGTTGGCGACACATTTATTGTAGAAATGGCGTCAAATATAAAAGTTCTCACGCTTAAGCAAAAAATTGAGATTGTTGAAGTTCACAATAGGGAGAAGTTAAGTGTAAGGAACTTATCCAAGCGTTTTGATATCGGAAAAACACAAGCTGCTGATATAATTAAACATAAAGAAAGTATTTTGTATGTAGTAGTATTTTGTAAGGTAACAAATTCTCATTTTTCCTTAAGTTTTAAGTTTTTTGTTTATTTTAAAAACATTTTCATTAAAAACCGATTTTTTTCGTATTTCTTTTAGGCGGACACCCCTCTTAAACGGACACTTTCAGTCGGTCCCGTTGGTGTCCGCCCAAGGAAGATTTCACTGTATACAGACAGATCAATAAAAAGACCAATTAGGGCAGGCTGTGATATGTGTTATACGTTTGACAGTACTGAAGTGTATTGTCAGTCTATGTCAAATTCAAGATTTGCAGGTTAAGTTTTACGTCGGTCTGTGCCAAACAACGAACAAAACCTAACCTGCTAATCTCGAATTTGACATAGATTGACAATACACTTCAGTACTGCCAAACGTATAACATATATCACAGCCTGCCCTAATTGGCTTTTTTATTGATCTGTCTGTATATAATTGTGGCCCCATCGGTATTTAGCAGTCTTTGAACTTATTTTACGAATACCATGACAACAGACATTTTAATTTTGTTTCATATTGTCCCTTGAGAGAAAATGTGTTCTTTCTGTGATAATTCTTGTAACCTAAAATATGATTCACCATTCTCTATTTGTGGTCGCCAACTGTCCTTGTATCTTAAAACAAAATCAATTAAAACTTGTAAAGAAACTGGCAGTAAGTACCTGAAAAAATTAATTGTGATTTTGTGTCGAATGTATTTTTCCCTCTTTATTGTTATTGGTCTTCTTCTTCTTCTTTGGTCCGTTAGCTGGCGGTCTGGGCGGGACGTCCCTGCAACGAATACGCTGCTGTCGGTGCCGCTGGGTCTCGAACTCCATTTACGATTCGTTTCCATTCTTGACGATTTTTGGCGACGTCTTGGGCATCAATAACCGATAATCGCTGATTCTTTAAGTCGCCCTCGATATTCTTTAGCCAGATTTTCTTCGGTGCCGATCGCTAAATTCTTCAGTCTGCCGGACGGTCTTGCCAAAGAAGTTTACATGGCAAACGGTTATCATCCATTCGGCAGACATGTCCGAACCATCGTAGTCGACGTTTTTGTATTTGTTTTCCTATCACTGTTTGTTGATCACATCTTCCTGTAATTGTTTCGTTTCGAAGGCGGTCGCGGAGCGAGTCACCGAGAATTTGCCTCAAGCATCGCATTTGGAAGACCTCAAGCTTGTCAAGGTCCGGCTTGAGCAATGTCCACGTTTCCGATCCATAAAGAAGAATGGGAAGGATCAGCGTTCAGTATAAGCGTACTTTCGTTTTGATGGTAGTATTTGTTCGTTTCCATACGCACCATTTGAGCAAGGCGAATGTTGATGTTGCCTGCCCGATGCGGTTGTAAACGTCTGCCATCGATGCCACTTTCTTTTCCTCAACCAGCGATCCCAAATACACTGAGCGACAAAAGTCTGGGTTCACGAATAATTTTTTCAATTTTACATACTGAAAATGGTTTCTGGCGCTTAAAATCTTAAGTCGATGTTTACGTATCAATAAACAAATTTAGTGCTATAGTGGGCTAACTCATAACCATACAATTGTTGAAATATTGCGATTTTGTTTCTGTCGTACATTATTCAAGTTTTTGATGAAGTTTTGTTAAGAATCGGGTTGGCGTTGTCAGGGATATGTTTACAGCATATCAATTGTTTCCGATAACTGTCAGTATTAACTGTTAATTCTACGCCACGAGCTCTAATTACACATTCTAGACGTCTAGGCATGCTGCTAATCAATCGTGCAAGATTTTCTTGTGGTAACCTATCCTAATGTCCGAGGCCAATTAGGGCGAGTGCGAATTGCTCTTCCCAGTTGATCCTACACGTGTTCTATCTGGTTCAAGTCTGGTGAGCAGGCTGGCCAATCCAAAAGAGTAATTCCAACTTCGTTTAGATATTGCAGAGTAATGTTGGCTACGTGTGACTGTCCATTATTTTGCATTAAACGAAAGTTGTCATCAACAAAATGACTAAACGGAACAACATATTCCTCAAGAATGTTCCTAATGTACCTATCTGCGTTGAGGGCTGCTCTATCACAGATGTAAAGCTTTGTGCGAGCATCTGAAGAAATCCCTCCCCATACCATTACCGAACCTCCAAAAATATATAAAGTTGTGGCCATAGCACAAGCAGCATAGCGTTTTCCTGGTCTTCTCCATACCCGTGAACGACCATCTGGAGCATCCAAAGTAAATCGAAACTCATCTGTCCATAATACGCATCTCTATTCGGGATCCCCCCAGTTCTGGTAAGTTCTAGCAAAATTTAGTCGATTATGTTTGTGGCGTACTAAAAGTTTTGGACCAATGGCAGCCCGATATGGTTTCAGTTTGTTTTCGTGAAGTCGTCGCTCAACTGTACGTGACGATATTTGAACATTTCTGACAGCAGCCAGTTCATTAGCAGTAATTGTAGCTGTTGCAGTTAGATTTCTTAAAGATTGTAACAACATAAATCGATCATCTTGGGCATTAGTTTTCCTTGGTCTTCCTGATCGTGGTCTGGCTGTTAGTAAACCGTCTGCTTCATACCTCTGCCAAATTCTTCAAACCCCGTTTTGCGATACTCCGTACCTACGTCCTGCATCTCTCTGGCTATGTCCTTCTTCAATATGAGCGACTATTTTTGCACATCTTACTGGGGATATCAGCATTTTGGCAGGGAAGTGAGAATTAACAGTTAATACTGACAGTTATCGAAAACAATTCACATGCTGTAAACATATCCCTGACAACGCCAACCCGATTCTTAACAAAACATCAAAAACTTGAATAATGTAGGACAGAAACAAAATCGCAATATTTCAACAACTGTATGGTTATGAGTTAGCCCACTATAGCACTAAATTTGTTTATTGATACGTAAACATTGACATCAGATTTTAAGCGCCAGAAACCATTTTCAGTATGTAAAATTGGAAAGATTATTCGTGAACCCAGACTTTTGTCGCTCAGTGTATTTGAACATTGGAACCTGCTCGATTTGGGTTCCATCAAGGTAAACGCTGGCTTTCGATCCGTCCGTTGTGAGCACTTTGGTATTAGTAAATTGGGAGTACAATAAACCGGCTTCTTTGGCAGCTTCAAGGAATGTATCGTAAACTTGGCCATTAATGGTTTTCAAATCATCAAATGACAGCTGAGATGTTACAATTCTATCTACGTCTTCTGCAGTTCGTAACTTGTCGTCTCCTAAAATGTAATATTTTGTAATTGTTCAAAGTTTTGAGAGATATCTTTATAAATACCTGCCGGCTTCTTTGGCAGCTTCAAGGAATGTATCGTAAACTTGGCCGTTAATGGTTTTCAAATAATCAAATAACAGCTGAGATGTTACAATTCTATCTACGTCTTCTGCAGTTCGTAACTTGTCGTCTCCTAAAATGTAATATTTTGTAATTGTTCAAAGTTTTGAGAGATATCTTTATAAATACCTGCCGGCTTCTTTGGCAGCTTCAAGGAATGTATCGTAAACTTGGCCGTTAATGGTTTTCAAATAATCAAATAACAGCTGAGATGTTACAATTCTATCTACGTCTTCTGCAGTTCGTAACTTGTCGTCTCCTAAAATGTAATATTTTGTAATTGTTTAAAGTTTTGAGAGGTATCTTTATAAATACCTGCCGGATAGTTCCCAATTCAGTGTAACTACACAACACCACAACTTTGTAAAACGTAGCCAAATCTGAAAATTTGTAGGTTATCTAACCTAAACTTTAAAGACACGCCTTTTTAGCGTGTGCGTACGGCTTCAATTTTGGGAGCGTTCAGTTACACAGATATTAAAGTAAACAAATGAAGTTGTCTTCGAAGCTGTGTCAATAGTTTTAAAAAACATATGCAGTAGGCATAATAAGTAATTGTTTTCTGTGATAATATCGCTATTAAAAGTACTGGAAAGTTTGTTTACAAAAACCCGAAAATAGAAATGTATGAATGTAACTATGGTACTTTTCATCGTGTAAACACGGCCTGTAGTCTTCTGCATTATTATAGAGGTATGATGTATTTTGCATATATAAGGCATTTTCGGTTATTAGCACATATATGACGTGGTAAGAGCATGAAAGTGCATATTTGCGTATTTTTTTCCATTAATTCTTATATTAGACAATAAATTTTCCAATATTTGTTCCAAAAAAAAAATGCTGAAATAGGAGTTTTAAAACATTAAGCGTGTAATTTCTTGAACCTTCCAGGAGTTATTTTTCGCGCAAACAAAGATGTTTATATTTACAAATATGCGACAAATTAGACAATTTAATTTAAAAAAAATCTGGTTTGTCAACTATAAAATCTATTCGAGACGTTTTAAATGGCCAGTTTACAAATGACGAACCAAATTTTGCTGTTCAAAATGCTCACTTATTTAAATATTGCCCTATCACATCTTGTGAAGTAGAAAGAAGCTTTTCAAATTGCAAATCAATATTAGAAGATAAACGCCATCATTTACTTATAGAGACAATTGAAAAACATATGATTATTTATTGTTACAATTTCTAAAATTTGATTATTTTTGTTGGTGTGCTGTATTTTTTAAGTGTTATGGGTTTATAAATAACCAATAAAATATAATAAGTATTGTTTTATTGTTAATTTCATTACTTTGTATTTATAAATATATACATAGTTGTAATAATTAATAAACAACAATTTAAAAAATTGAATTTTCTTTAATTATCCTAATGAAAGTAATATTTGTTAGTGCATATATTAGTGCCTATATGGATATGTTATTACATGTTGAGTGCATATATCTTAACTTTTTTGTTGCATATTTCAGTGCATATATGCACTATCTTTGCCACATATCTGCCCATCTCTAGTTATAACTAATTACTTAAATGTGCAGTTTGGTGAAGAGGGAATAGGGAACCAAGGGCCAATCGCTTGGCCAGCGAGGTCCCCCGATATGATACCCCTAGACTTCTATCTTTGGAGAAAATTTCAAGATTTGACATATTATAGACAACCGATTACATCAAGAGAATTGCTAGAAGAAGCAGTGCAAAATGCATTTGCTACAATTTCTCAACGTTGAGCTAAGAAATGCTCTAGATGCTGTCAAAAAACGTTGTCGCTTGTGTATTAATCAGAACGATGCCCAGTTTGAACAAATATGTTATAAAAGGACATATCGTTAGGTGGTAATACGTTTTATTAATTTTGTTATTTTTTCTAAATTTTTGTAACCCTATATGCTCTTTGTTTTTTTATTTAATTAGCGCCAACTTTGTTTTCCTCATAAATATTGCTAATGTTGGTTTAAAAGAATGGTCATGGGGCGCTATGACACAGTGCACTATCTTTGCAGCATATCTGCCCATCTCTAGTTATAACTAATTGATATTTTTAGTTTATTTAACTTAAAGCCAAATATACCGTAAACGCCAAAGTTAGACATATAGTTTTATATATTTTTGAAAAGAGAATTTTAAGGACTACAAAAAATGTATAAAAATATAGGGTGTCCCATAAGAAAAAAAAATTGTTGCAGAAAATTTACGAATCACCCTGTATTAAAAGAAAATGTACCAGCCCATTCTACATCAGAAACTGCTATTAGAAAGGTTTTTTCAGAAATCAATTATCTCTAAAAATAAAAAAGTTAGAAGGGTTTAAAGAAATCGACGAATTTTGAAACACGCCCCCTAGCGGCCTAACGGTTTACGATAGCAAAATTCTGTTTGCATCAGTAACTTTTTCATAAAATTTGAGCTCGGGAGACGTTGGTCAAAATTTGTCTATCTCTGACAGGAACATGCGTTTCCATAAGAAAGCGTCTACTTTGGCCCACCCTGTACATAGCAACTGACAATCACATACCTTCCTGGTTAATAGGTGATAATCACACGCCTTCACAAATATCACATTACCTGCTGTCAGTACAATTGTCATAACAATCACATTAACTGTAATTTTAATATTTATAATACACTATTCAAACGTTGTTTATTGACTCGTGATATAATCTAGCCGAATGCAACTCGCGTCTTCTTGATTATCAAATCATTTCTATTTCCACTCAATATATCTCATGTAAACAGAAATGATTATTTGATCATCAGGAATCCACTAGATGCATTATATATGATAATATAATTGATTAAAATGTCTATTAACGTTTTGAGAATTACCTCGATATTTATTAAATGCTCCTAATTGTTGAGTAGCTGGCCTTTTTATAGTGCTAAAGTCTTGAGAGGCCTGAGCCAATGGACTATTGGTTGGTTTATAATTTGATTTCGGTGAGAATGCGTTGTATCTTGAGTTTCGGGTTAATCTAGAATGATTTTGATTATTTGGATATGTTGGTCTTTTAAAATAATTGGGATTTTGATTAAAATTGCTTTGAGGATTTTGATTAAAAGTAATTTGAGAATTTTGTAATCTTGATACAGGTATATTCAATCTATTATGTGAGCTTGATTGCCGTATATTGGAAGTTAAACTTGATTTATTTAATTTATGACTATGAAAATTATTTTGATTTTGAAAGTATCGAATATCTAGTTCTTCCTTTACAATACTTAATACTCGTTCTAATGAATTTGGATTTCTGCTTCTTCCAAAGCTTCCTAAATCTTTGTTTAGTCCACTCGTAAAAGTTCTTAATGCTAAATATTTGTTAGCTTTCAGTTTGCGATCTATACTAACTTGAAGTTCTTTACTCAATGAAACTTTAGAATTATAAATTGAGAAATGCGTTCTGATTTTATTGTAAAATTCTATCGGATTGTCTCTGTTTTGTTTTAATTTTGTCAAGTCGATCAAAAGATTTAATTCTGATCTTTGGTCATACAAATTTTCTATTAGTACGGTTTTTAAATCGGTTCATTTATCAAATTGGTAACCTACTATTATTTCCAAAGCTTGGCCTTTTAATTTATTCCTTTTTGAAGATAAAATAACTTGATCGATGTAATCGTTTGAATTTTCTGTACAAAATTTATTTGCTATGATTTCTGCGGTTCTTATAAATTCTGTTAGAGTGGCTTGATTTCCATCGTACGTGGGGATTTCATTTAATAATGCTTAGCTAAAATGTGGGGGAAACAATGATGTACTTTGGTCAAAAATTTTGAGCTGTTAATATTATTACAATGGTTTAAAAATAAAATTCTAGGGGTTCTACCTAAAGGGTTCAAGATCACCCTTTATATAAAAACTTTGTAGACAAAAATTAATTTTACTTATTCGTTTCACTTGATTTTATTTATGTTAGTAAACAGTTTTATAGACTAGGGGATCATACTCAGGGGTTTCTACGCACAGAACGTGAGCACAAACACAAATTAAGCACACCTAATATGTGCAGTGATTGGGCAAGCTTACCGCGTTCTGCCTGATCTTATAAATAAATATTTAAAACTATGTTAGTGTAAGTTAAGGTTTGTTTGATATTAATTAGTTTCACTTATTTGAAAATTATTACTTTGAATTATAAATATGCACTTACATTGTGCGTTAAATTGACGAACAGTGCTCAGCGCGGCAGGTCTTGTCGTCTTGAAATGGACTCGGTGGTCCTGTTGTCCTCAATTGGAGGTGATGATCCCAATGATCAAGTGGTCCCAATGACCAAGTGGTTACAATAACCAAGTTTGAGTGCAAAGGTTGCAGTCGACGGGGCGGCTCTTCGTACGGGCGATGTTTGTTGCTGAAGGCGTCCAGGATGTAATGGTAGAAGCGATGAAAAATTAAGGATTGAAATCCAAAGGTGCGAATTTGGTTTTTAATTTACGAAAAACCTCTTAAGCCCTTTTGTTTATCTTACCGACTGCGCCAGTTAAATAAAAAGACCGTCGAAACGACTTCTTAAAAACACTTTTACACGGCAATGCTACATGTTGAAGCTCAAAGACACAGTCAGACAATTTCTTACATCTAACATGTGAACTACGAACTAGTACACTTGTGTCTACGAACTGAAGATAAAATATCATATATAGTATTTCTAATCAGCTAAGATAAGCTGGTCTTTCAAATAAGCATCGAGACAGGATGCACGTGCATACAAGGTTGCAAAGCGCTTTAAACAATAGTTTCCTTGTTCACCAAGGTCGGCATTCTAAGACAATAAGGGATCTGTTGCAATGTAATTTATTACTGTTACGAGTTGTAACTATAGACTGCCGCTGATAAGATAAAAATTGCAAGATGCCATAACTCAGGCAAGCGCGTGGATTCCGCTGACATAACAAGGTGACATAAGACGCCAGGTTCACTAGCACTGCTACGAGTATTATGTAGGAACTGCCGGTAATATAACTGGTATTTTATAGAAATGGTTTAATAAATTGCCCATTGGGTAAGCTGAAGCGAGTCTCTCACGTCTCCCAAGTAAATTTAGTAAAACTTTAATATAATTAAATTTGTATCCTTTAAAATTATGTGGAGAGAACTTAGATAAACATCTACAAAAATTAAGATTGAAGTAAGTACTACTTGGGGTCTACATGTGTAGATGTGAAATGTGAACAGCAAATGGATATAAAGTTGGTTTGCGACTACTGTATTTACTATTTAATATATAATGGTGTATTATATGCAATAAATGACATAATTTGGGGCGAAAGGCGGCTTAAAACGAAATGCTCTTTCCCGTGTTATACCTACGTGACTTTCGGTATGCATGTTCTCCATAATAGGTGATGCAACATTTTGAAATAGAAGAAATTGGTATGTGCGTATAAGAGTGAGTCCAAATGTAACGCTTAGCTTCATATACCTATTAACTATTAATAGTTAATAGGTATATGCTTAGCTTATGCTTTATTTCTTTTGATCGCATCCCTACAGGAGTTACGCTTACGCATTCAGAGGGTCAAGATCATAGATAAAGAAAGAGTAGTCAAGATACAGTGCTTAAATTATTATCGACAACCGGCAGCTTCGCGCTGCCGGAGACTTGTTGAAACCGTTGTTCTTTGTGCCGCGAGACCCGTTGAAATGCCTTTGCTCTTCGTGGCGAGCCGTGATTTAGTTGTGCATTTAATTGTGCCTGCGAGTTGCCGTTGATTCCCGCATTTTTTCATTGCAACGGGTGTTTAGTTTGTCGAGACCTAGGCTATACGAGGGACGCTAATAAAGTTAGAGCAGCAAAGAGTTCTTGCCGGGGAGTTTTGTAAGCTCCGAAATCGCATAGGCAGATTTTACTCAGGACTCTCCCTTGTGCTAGCTTTCTCGAGAAAGTTTCGTGTGTCAAAAATTGCAAGTAGTATGTGCGTCTTTCATGGTTAGGGGATTTACAGCGTTCGCCCTTGGCAAATGACAGCACTCCGTCCGTTGAGGTGTTCTTTCCCTCATCTAAAAAAACATTCTGACAGTAGCTCTGTGCACCGGCTCTATCAGCCATTCGCTGAACACGAGGTTTATTACACCACCCCTCTTTCGGGGTTTTTATGTATAATAATTAGATTAAGATATCTACCCTATTTGCTTATTGAACAGAAGTAGTATCAATAATAATATATATCGCATTTACCTTGTTACTTTCAAATGAATTCTAAATTGATATATCTCATCAATAAATATATGACATTGAAATTATGTCATTTAAATCTTTTTTAATGTACTTCGGCTAGCCAGCTTATTTAGCAATTAAGAACTCTATTTCCTTCTCAGCTGAATGAGTTATTGTTAATATAAATTATATCTTTAGAATTGTATTTTTAATTATCAAATTATTATCAATTTGACTTGCTTTTTAAATCACACTATTTAGTACTTGAAATTGAACCTTATAATTCAGTTATAGTGTATTAATATGTTTGGCTTGACATTACATTTAATAATCAAAGTAAAGGTTGTCAAAATATTTAATTAAATTACTTGTTCCAAAAATGTGCAGTTAAACTTTCTTAAAGATAACTAAACCAAAAATAATACAATTTATAAATATAAAAGTCGAAAACGTGGAGTAATCAAATCAATTCAAATTTGGAAAACTTAATATTCTAAATGTTCTCTATATCTAAAATACAATGTTTTATTCTAATTTTGCCGTACCAAACTGTTATTAAAATACACTAACCTTCTCAAAGATGAACTCTTACCTGAAGTGTGTTTCTATATCAGCTCCAAACTGATCACAGTCGTCAAGCATCTCCTTTAAGATGTCAAAGACCCATAAAAACTCGTTGTAGCTGTCGTGACCGTTTAATATTTTGTTAAACAGTAGTGCAGCATGCCACAAACACAAACACTCGCACTAACTGATGACTTAAACACCAATAACCACTTGAAATGGTTTCTATTAATCTCCAAATCGCTATGCGAATAATAATTGTGACTCCTTGGTCAGACTTTGATCGTGCAGAAGGCTATTCTTGCTAACACGTACCAAACTTAAATATTATTCTCACAATTAAAGGGATATTAGACCTTTAACGTGACTAATTATACTGAGATTACTCAAAATATAGAAACTTTTTCAGTTGCAGTCAACAACCCTCTGGTTGCTAATATTTACTGCCACCCGCTATTCACTTACACTTGTTATCACATGATATCTGGATATTAATTGAAAATAATTAAGCATTCTCACAGCATGTTACATTACAGGTTGTAACGTCTAAACTTCTTAAATTAAAAGTGAAGTGGTCATTTAATGACAAGGTGCCGCTCTTTTTAAGAAGCTTATTTGATGTCCCAGACGTAATTAAGAATCCAAGTACGCATACCCAAAAAGTCTAAGGATATTTTTTACCTGAAATTTGGCAATATTTTTCGTAAACTGAGGGAATAAAAGTGAAAAAACGCTTTTTTTATGATTATTTACATGATAAATAAAGTGAACGACGTAAGTAAAAAAGCATTTGTCGCAAATCACTGAAGATAAAATTTTAACATTTACCATTTCTTTGTTTATTCAACCAACAACTAACTGTTAGTACATTGTGTGTCCTCCATCATTATTAATAAATGCCATACACCGTCTTTGCATACTTAAAATTAAATTATTAAACTCTTCTTGAGGAATGTCCGTCCAAGCTTGCTGAAGAGCAGCAAAGAGTTCCCTCTGATTGTTGTGGTCAGCGCCATCCCGCAGAGTCCTTTGAAGCATGCGTGCTCAATGGGATTCTAGTCAGGGCTTTGCGGGGGTCAAGGTCAAGTCCCGACGTATGGGGACGAGCGTTGTCCTGTTGGAGAATGAAGTTTTCTCCCGCTTCGGCTGCAAACGAAAGGGCAAACCTTTCCAGAATCTGATCGCGATATTGAACTGCACTCAAACTCCTATCCACCAAAACGAGAGGCGTTGTTCTTCCAATTTCAATGCCACCCCATACCATAAGAGTTCCCCCATGGAACCATGGACCAACTGCCCTCCACACACGAACTCTCCTGGAATCCGAAACGAGACTCGTCTGAGAAAAGCACCTGGCCACATTGTTCATTTTGCCATCTGACTTGTTTCTGGGCCCAGTGTAGTCTTACAGTGCGATTGCCCCGTGTAAGGGCCTGACACCTCAGCGATCGCCGGGATCTCAAATTAACTTCTCTCAAGCGGTTTGCGATGAAACCCCACCCCATGAACCTCTTGAAGGCTATTTCTCAATTCAACTGCAGTCAGAGAAGCTGTCCTTTGTGCGGTTACATTCAAATACCTGTCTTGCGCTGCTGTTGCTTTCTGGTGTCTCCCTTGGTGTCTTTCGTCTACTTGTCCTGTCATCCGAAACCGGTACCAGAGTCTCGATATAACCACGCGCGTGGTCCCCAGCGCCCATGCCACGTCGACTTGCTTTTTCCCAACTTTCAACATTCCCACCGCTCTCAACATTTCGTCTTTACTCAAATGCCGTCTCGCCATCGCTCATTAACTCTGTACTCAATTTTAGCCCTCCAATTGACAAATTTCAGGACCTTCGAGTTTATGTCAAGTATAATTATTATTTATTTTCATTTCATTTTGGTCGTCAGAAATATTTTCAACTTTTTGTTTTATTGGAGGCTAGATATTAAAGAGCCCAATCACTCATTTCGATGGGAAAAATTTTAAAATATTGCGAAATTTCACGTAAAAAAATATCTTTAGACTTTTTGGGTGTGTATATTTGCTACCATCAATAAGTCAAGTTTTTGCAGTTTGTAGTAAGTTTTTACAGTTTGTAGTTAGTTTTACAGTTTGTAGTCGATTTTACCGTTTGTAATCCGTTTCATAAGTATTTAAGTAAGCGCACTAACCCTTTTCGTTTTATTCAATTTCTGTCAAATATTTACATTTTTGCAAGTTAATATATTTACCTACAGCCCTTAGCATGCGTTAATAATATTTTTTAACATATATTTATATAATACTACATTCCGTTTTACGTAGGGTTACAATAAGCTGTAAAGGATGAAAACCCGTGCATTAAGCAGCAAGAAGTGTAATTGTAAATGTTATAAAGTTTCTTGATGGCCAGAAGGCTTCTGAACGTGGATATTTCCGGTAGAACAAGATATAGAATTAACAGCCGCAGCAACTGGGAAATCAACCTATCTGATGAAGAAAGGTCATAACGAGTATGCTATAACAGGTACTAATGCTTAAAAAATAATAATATTAGTTATCCGAATTGTCATTGAAAAACATAATGCAGGTAATATTTTCGTCCTTACTTTTTCCAGGTAGACCTTCAACATCTTCTAAGGATAAAACTAAAACACTGCTGAAGCCTGTGGTTATAACGAATTGTGTCATCATGTCATCACCTAAGAAAAAGAAACTGAAGGAAGACTCTCACAAAAATAGTTCTCGATGATTTTGATTTGAGAATTTTTCGAAGGACGGTTTACGAAATGTACACTGTGGAAAATGTGTGGAGGAAAGAGTTTGACGATGTTTTGCATATAGCAGAAGACATGTAAAGAAAATGTGGCTTAATGGTGACCATAATCTCTTTTTGTTTTGTTCCAAAATGACGTAGTATTTTGCATTAAGGTCTAGGATAATTGCTAATTAGGCAAAATATTGTATTATTTTTTTTATAATCTCTAGTGCTTACTGTTACAATATTTAATATTATAGAAATATGTATTACATTATCGGTTGTTTTATGCACTATTACTTTCGTAACAATGAATTTATTTGATATGTAGTGGTTTAGTAACTTAAACACTGTTGTATGTAAAACAATAGATAATTTTTACAATAAAAGTTTAAATTTCCCGTGTTTACGAATGTTTATAATTTTTCTACGAAGTGTAAGTACTTGTGAAACAGAACCAGAGTAGAGGAGATTCCCCGGTTCTAGCACCTCACCTTCTCACCTCTACTACAAAGGCTTGTTGCAGGTCTGTCTCTCTCCAACACGTGTAAAGGTATATGTCCATCTCCGTCTACAGAGCAGTGTTACCAACATACAGGGAGTTCCTTAAAAAGTTTATGTAACTAGATGCAGTCCCTAGATTAGTTACTGGATTTGGGCGGCAAATTTAAATTTAGCACGTGTAAAGGTATATGTCTATCTCCGTCTACAGAGCAGTGTTACCAACATACAGGGTGTTCTTTAAAAAGTTTATGTAACTAGATGAAGTCCCTAGATTAGTTACTAGATTTGGGGCGGAAAATTTTAAATTTAGCACGTGTAAAGGTATATGTCTATCTCTGTCTACAGAGCAGTGTTACCAACATACAGAGAGTTCCTTAAAAAGTTTATGTAACTAGATGAAGTCCCTAGATTAGTTACTGGATTTTGGCGGCAAATTTAAATTTAGCACGTGTAAAGGTATATGTCTATCTCCGTCTACAGAGCAGTGTTACCAACATACAGGGTGTTCTTTAAAAAGTTTATGTAACTAGATGAAGTCCCTAGATTAGTTACTAGATTTGGGGCGGAAAATTTTAAATTTAGCACGTGTAAAGGTATATGTCTATCTCTGTCTACAGAGCAGTGTTACCAACATACAGGGTGTTTCTTAAAAAGTTTATGTAACTAGATGAAGTCCCTAGATTAGTTACTAGATTTGGGTGGGAAATTTAAATTTAACAAGTGTAAAAGTATATGCCTAGCTCCACCTACAAAGCAGTGTTACCAACTTACAGAGTGTTCTATAAGAAAGTGCATGTAACTATTGAAGTCTCTAGATTTAAGATAGGTGACTAGATTTAAGCATTCAATTTAAATTTAGTAGTTTCTGTTGTTGTCTAATGGGTTACTCAGATATATAATTATACATCAACCCATTCTAATACAAACGACCAACCAATGGAGTCGAGAACTAAAGTTACCAATAACAACACAACTGCGAGTTTTGCAGGCTCGGCTTATCGATGCGTCTAGGTAACCTCAACACCTTCGTAAAGGTGTCTCATACCTCAAGCTAGTTAAAGTAAGAGTATATTGATTTTACATAATACAGGTTAAACAGCATCTGTGGATTAAGATTGTTTGCATGCTAATAGTACACTATCACTAGGATAACTGATAAATAATTCCACACAATCATAATTTTAGTTAAAACACTCACCTGTATGTAGCAACGCAAATCCTTAAAACTGTTCGAGGAGCTGAAACGTCAATATTCCATGTAACCCTCTAGTAGAACGATCTCCCCTCATGTTATACACAGCAGAGAGGTTCAACTCGATGTGAACTGTAAGCGTGATTGAGTCGATGTTGATGGAGTTAGCAACGGTGGAGACGCTCAAGCCCACAAAGTTGAAGTTGTGTAGATGAATGTTTAATTACTACTTGAATTAATAGATATTAACCGAAACGCTCACAACCAACACCAACAACTACACCACAACTAATATCAATCTATACCCACCAACAACAATAACTACTACCACAACCAACACCGACAACTACCTCCACAACCAACAAACCAGCAAACTACTTCCACAACTAACACCATTAAACCCAATCTACACCAACAACTACTTCTACAACCAAGCAACACCAACAACTACTATTACAACTACACCAACACCAGTATAAACTTCGATAATTCAATAAAACACAGAATACATACATACAACATTTTTATTTTATTTGTCTATCATACACTTCAAAAGTCTTAAGCATGTATATAACATATTTTCAAAAAGTATCTGAACTAGAAAAGGCTATACACAGTAAGATGAACGACTGATCGATCAACCCCATCGACCAGCTGACCAACTGACTGACTTAGTATACAAATACACATAGCTTCAAATTTCTTAATAGTTTAGTATAGATTATACTGCAGACTAATTCAATAAAGCATAGAATACATATAACATTTTATTTTATTGATCTACTGTAACTATCAAAGTTTAAACAAATTTCTGTTAACTACGATGTTGCCATCCGATTGGTGAATGGTAAATTTTTTAACACGTTGCCGGAATTTTATAATGACCCCAAGCTAGAGTCATATGCGTTCCAGGAATGATGTATCTTTTATCATCTTCTGGAGAAAGAGCAACCTTGTTTTTAATTTCCGTGTATAACTGATGGTTATACGATATAAACTGCCTCATCGTTTTATATATAGTTTTGTTATGTAACACAACACTCTCATAATCATCCATATCAAGCTCATTTTTAATAATCGCGGTTTGAACTCCTTTCGCCTTTTTTGTGAATTCACCCTCCACTTCAACTATGTAAGCTTTAGCACCTGTTCCATAAAACTTCCAAATAATCTTACCCCCATACTCATCTTTCATTCTACCTATTACAGATTTTGTTACAGGCATATCAAAACGATTATTTGGTAAATAGTTAGATGTACCAAAATACTCTAAGTTCTTTTTGATATCTTCATAAAAATTCTCTGTAAATAGTTCTAGAATTAACGAATCAGTCTCGGTGTAGGCTAAAAGAGCCTTATCCCCATACTTTTCTTTAATAAAATTATAATAGAAGTTATACATAATAAATTTAGACAAATCCAGAACACAGAAACCTATGTAGATAGGTTTATTGTAAACCACTTTAAGTCGCTCCATTTGTATAGCTACAAAGTCTTCACTTATAATGGTTAAGTTTTTAAAATTCGGTTTGGAAATTAACGATTCTGCTCCCAACCTTTTACCTATATTCTCCCAATGTGTAATAGGTCTTATATCCACCCTTTTATCAACATTCTCCATCGTTTTTCTAAATACCGCGTTATTCATTAATTTATAAAACGTTTTCTCGAATTCGTTAACAGCCTGATTCCTCTTTACGGTATTTAAATCAACATACTTTTTTAACCAAAGAGATTGCGAAAATGATAAGATGCGGTGGACTTTTCGTAATTTTAAACCGGCATTTAAACATTGTTGTAGATTCTGATAGTGTATAATGTGCTTCTCTTTCGAATTTAAATTCGCGATTAGCTTAGTGTATTTAGAGTTTGGCGGTGATATATTTTCAGGACAAAATGGAAGTTCGTTATGAAGATCGTGTAATGATTCAGGATAATCTAAATCAACTTCCAAAACATATCCACGATTAGAAGTGTTTCGAATTTCATTAATGTTAAAATTTTGAATTTCAGAATCGGATAACCATTGAAATCCGCCTGTCGGCAGGTACAGTTGCGGACACCTCAAAGTGCACGGTTTTTTGTTACTATGGTAATTTTTGCGATTTTTCGGCTTATTAAATGAGGGTTTCTCCAGTGGCGTTGCTTATGATTGTAAGAATAGGTATTACTTTTTTAATGTTTGTATTTTAGCAAAGTTTCGCAAGTAAACAAACTATACGTATAATAATATGTATTTAATAAATATGTATCAGTATTCGATTGGTATTACGCTTTGCAGTTTGTTTCGCATAGATTTGACCAATGTTTCCATATTGTATCCTTCTCTCAGTTTTCCAAGCGTTTCTTATTCTTTCCCATAATTCATCGACGTTGTTTGGTGCAAAATCCCTGGTATACATTTTTGTAGTTCAATACCCGCAAACCTTTTCGATAGGGTTCAAGTCCGGACTTCTTGCAGGTCATGGTAATAAATTGATATTATTCTCATCAAACCATCAATGAACAACCCCTAATACATGCACGGGACAGTTATCCTGTGAAAATAATGTTATCAATTACGTTAACATAAACAAAATTAATTAATTAGGTAATACCTTGCCTGTTAAAAAGTAAATTGATTAGGAAAGACCTCTCTTACAGATGGCAGCATCACATTTTGCAAAATGTTGCAATAATTTTCAACGTTCAGTCGACCATTAATTCTATAGCATGCCCCCGATCCGTGAGCATTGATCCATCCCCATACGTTTACAGAGAATCGTCCACTACTCCTTAAGGGTTGAACAAAATATTGCTCCTCAAATTTTGAATTTTGTGGTCTATACACCCTTAATCGTCAATTGGTAAATGATTGAAATACCTTTTCATCTGAGAAAACAGTCGTGTCCCAAAACTCGTCGATTTCATTCAAATAGTCAGTTGCAAACTGTATTCTTCGTTCTTTGTACTCTGGTGTTATAAAAACTTTTCTTGCAGAAGTCTCTGCTGCCAACGATTTTTAATTTTGAAAATGCAGCTTTTGCCCACATGTAAATCTGCTGCGACTCGACTCAGCGACCAGTTCTCTTCCAGTTTTGTAATAGCTCGCATTTTCTCTGCTTCTGACAAATGTCTGGGAGTTTTCCGAGTTTTCAGTTCTATGACAGTTGATGCCAAACGTAAACGTCAAAACTCGACGTCTATGATTAGAATATCGCATTACAAGCTAAAAATCTGCCGTGCACTTTGAGTTGGCCGCAACGGTACATAGATAAGGAAGCCCCATAAAGATTTGTCGCATCGAGGAATGTTAGATAAGACGTTTGTTTGTTAGGATTAAAGGTTGACATGAATGGGTTATTAGCCTTAACTGCTCTTTTGCTACACTGACAGAGTCCGCCACGAATGCCTTTTTGGAAAAAATGCACCATATCTATATCAGTTAGTAATTCTAGTTCTATTTCAGTATATTTTAGCATCGCATTCCAGCTTAAACCAGGTGCAGTATAAAAATGACATGGATCTAGTTTATAAGTTTCCATGCAAACATATCGAAAGTTTTCAAAAATGTCTGCTAGCAACAACACATCAGATTTCAAGTATATATCCGAATAATCACCTAATGTTTTACACTTGAAAACCCCCACACCATCTTTGCACGTTCATAATCTGATTCTGATATTTCACTGTTAGTTAAACCGTTATAAAATTGATCACGTGTGCCTAGTTAAGAAATTTATGAATATCGAGCTTTGGGCTTTGCTGCCATTTGCGTTCCAGTTCACAATAGTTGAGTTATTTATCGCGTGTGTTTTATTTAAGTCCATGTTGAAGTCGGGTTGGGATTAACGTTGTAAGATATGATGTGATTTTGTGTAGGTGCGGTTTGATCACTTCAATTATCAGTTTGATGATTGTTGTTATACACCCTTCTGTCTAATTAAGCTATACTTTTCCCCTTCTCCAAAATATTTCTTTATTTCTGTACATTGTTCTACCCCCAAATTTTTCCAAGCTCATAGGCATAAATCTAAATGAATCTAAAAATCTCAATTTTATAAAAACGCTATTCTCTTTGCCATTCTTATCAACAATTGTTTCTACGGGTATATGCTTCGTAAAAGAGATATACTTTTCTTTGTTTGTAGCTATCACATCAATTTTGCTTTCATCTAATCCCAAAGCTTTTATAAATAAATGTGCATCATAATTTGACAAATTGTGAAAAAATATAGGAATAAAATTCGAAAGTTTAAAATTTATATTGCATATACTATGAGCAGGCCCACGGTATTTACCAGTCGAGTGACAATGATCTTTCACCCTCTCATCATTATCGAGAAATGGCTTGTCACATATATGACAGTTTGCTGCTATTTTGTGAACTAGTTTTTCATTTTCGGTGAGATTATTCATTGGAACTATATGTTTCAGGTGATTCACATAAATTTCCTTTATGTAAGCGTCCATTCGCTCACAAAAAACTTTAGCACAATCAAAACCTCGATAAGATTCAAACTTTGAAAGGGAGTCATCGTAAGAGCATTTTATATAATATGCAAAACTATAGGGCGTGTGCATATGAGTTTTCTGAGAAAACGGTTTATTACTGTCTTGCTGACAGTATTGAAGCGGTACAAGCATCGACTCGAAATCTACATATACAACGAATGGAAGTTTTAATTTTTGTTCAAACGATTCAAATTTTAAAATATTTTGTGGCAACGTGTTTCCAAATTTATCCAATCGTGGTTCAGTAGTTGGCAATATAACTCGAACAGTTTTACAATCGTGTTGTTGATGTAATGCCAAACGTTCTGAACTAGTAAAATACATCAGGCAACCATCGCAGAAACTTTTCTTATGGTCATTAGTTGATAACTGATGATTAACAAGCCTTGATAAATTCTTAATGAGACAGTAGTGTGATCCACCTTCATTATCATCAATTAATAACAGATTTACATGTATTACTCGTTTTGTTTTCGTGAAGTGTAATGGGCCACTAATTTCATATTTAATTTTTCCATTTTCATATATAGAATCCAAACTATATACATTAATGGAAATATCATTTTGCAATTCGAATTTTGGTATATCGCCCAATTTCACAGGAAACTCAATTCCTGCAAAATTTTATTCATTTTCATATTTTGTATAATTAGCTATGCGAAAAGAATTCTTATCAACAGGATGTAAAGCAGCCAAGACACTCCACATAAAACAACGATTATCAATATTTTGAATGTTAATTACAGCCTTCCTATTTTGAATTGTTTGCGGTAGTGGAATATATGATGAAGCCCTTAGAGGACTATATTTGTTGATATTCAACTCGATAAACAACAACCTTTCCAGAGCCCACCCACTCTCTCTTTCTTGAAACTCGCTAACTTTATTGTCGATGATATCGATGAAATAATTATAAAGTTCGTTTAGGTTTGTTGATTCAATATTAATCTTTACAGCACCGCGCTTATCCAAAGTTGTTGTAATACAGTCAACAAACCTTTGCCTCAAAATCTTCATATATTCTTTTATATCAATATATATTTTCGTATCACCTGTAGTAATACGATATGTTGCTATTCGATGTTTAAACGATTGATTTACTAGTGTAACACCATTTCCTTTCACCACGCATGTCTTGTTTTTATGTTGCAAGCTTCTGCAGTGCTGCATCATGTATTTTTTCAAGACATGTACATCACATACATCACATTTTGTTGTACCATCTTTAATTGGAATCTCACCGTTATCAACTCGAGTTTGTTTAGGTTTAGGTGTTAGTTGAACTCCATCTTCTAACTTCCTTTTCCGCAAACCATGTTTTTGAACTTGATGTTTTCGGAAATGTCCTATACTTGAAAATTTAACTCCACATATTTCACATAACTGAGATAGCGGCATACAATAACCTTCTTGATGTCTGTGTAGGTTATCTTTCCGAGTGAACTGCTTCTTGCACACATCACAAGTAAATTGCTCCATCTTCACACTAATAATACTCAAACACAAACCCTGCGAAACTGCATTCCTGAGCGGCTCGTCGAGGCCCCACCGTTCGAGAAAGTCAGTGTTTCAGACAATGTTATTTTGTGCTGCTAAATTGTTTTGGATTAAAATTGGGTGGAAATTAGCGGCTTTTAAACCATCAAATTGGCGCTGAGCGTTTTGTTATCTCAACGGGGTTTCCTGGATTGCATTATTGTTTGTAAAACAGAGGGCCATTTCTTTTTGTAAGTATTAACTTATTTTAATTTTAGCAATACGTCCGTCGTCAAGTGCGATGTCAGACGCCATGTTTTTTTCCCATTATTTGTTGATTTGATAAAATAGAGGTACTTGCATAATGTTTATAGATCTACGTTTTTCCACAACAGTCTTAAAAATCATTATTTCTGTTGGGTTTTAACCTCCCGTTTGTAATGAAGGCGTTCGCGAGTTCTTTGTGTTTTATTAAATTGGAGGAGAGTACTGCATTCGATATTATATGTATCGAGTTGAAAAGTAGGGGTGGTTCGAATATTTCACGTATGATGAATGAGTTTAATGTATTCGATGTCCTTGAAATAGGGTAACTGAAGGTAGTTTGAACTTTGCAAATGTTTGTATGATAGATTCAAACACGTTCATTTCAGTAAAAAACAATTAAGTACATAAACGATGCGCTTTGCTACAGTCACACTTTCAAAGGCTTATGTGATACCTATTATTTAGGACAATTTTTGATACAAAAGTTGTAACTGACAGAATTTGGTTATAATTTTTAAATTTACTTTACAAATTAAATATTGCACAGTTTTAAATGTGTACTTAAGTTAAGCCGATATTGTGCTTTCATATGTGTGACGTCAAGGCAGGGATGCGCGGAGGTTATATAAGCCCTCATTTTCTGTCGCCCTATCTCAGTTGTGTTGGAATGCACATCGATGTGTTGACAAAAGCTGTTGCAGCTTGTAGGCGCCGCCATATTGCATAAAGCTAAAGGCGCATTAGTAAGGTAATAGGATGAATTTTTAAAAATTTGTTTTTGATAATAACATGTGTTTACGAGATATTTTAGTAATGTGTAAAAGGACAGTAATAAAGTGAACTATTTTCGTAGTTATATAAAAATATAATTTAGAAGTTTTTCACTTCTCCAATCGAATTACTGTGTTCAATCTTTTTGTTTTCTTTTTTGCAGGTTTTGGAGTTGTACGAATTTCCAGTATTTGGCGTGCGTAGAAAAATCTGGAGCCACTTCTCGCTGCATAGCTTTGCATTCGAGACCGAGGTTAGCCGCGTGTTTATGAACTTCAGTGATCTGAAGAACTGTCTTTTTCAAGCAGTTGCTGGAAGAGTCAGGACGTGCTCCTCTTCCATTTGTTGAGGTAGGTTAGATAAGGGTGTATAAATTGTTATAAAAATTAAGATCTTCGATTTAGATATCGCTGGTTGCGTCCAACATACGCTCACGTAGAAATATACAACTCTACACAGTTTACATTCGGTTTTTCGGTGGTTTTGGAATAGAGAGGCTCTTATACTAGGTAGGTGCAATTTCAAATAGGGATGTTTAAAATATTAAGAGGTAGTGTTTTAACATTGATAAATAATAGTAGGTGTGTTTTTAAATCGGTTTCAAATTTAAAAGAGGGTTTGCCCTGGTTTGCCGTTTTTGAGTTTTGAACGTGTTTTCCTGGTATTAAGACGTATATTCCCCATTGTATTTTCGTTAATTTGTATAAGTGGTTTGAATTGTTTTGTAATTATGTTCTAGGTATAAGTAACATCTATAGCGGGAGGTGTATTGACTTGAATATTTACCGGGTGACCTTAGCTGATTTTGAAGCCAACATCAAGATTTCGTTTAGCTGTAATTATTGCATGAAGAGGTACGTATTATATAGAATAATTATACGCATAAAACGTTTTATCAGTACTCAACTACTCGTGTTGTCTTTGTATGTGGCGATCATGCTTTGATCTATAGCGTTGTGATGGCATGTTGCCTATACATTTGTTAACCAAGACTGCAACCCTTGCAGTTGTATATTAAAAGTAATTTATGCGCGATGCTGCTGATCAGCCAATAAGATTGCCTTTAATTTATCATGATGTACTGATAGAATGTTGTGTGTATTGGTAGTGTAGATATAGAAACACTATATTTATTAGTTCTCAAACAATTTACGTTATTTCTCTGTATTGATGCTAGCTGCAATTATTATATGAAGAGACGCATATTATGTGGAATAAGTATAAACCTAAAGCATTGAGGATTGTGGTTAGTATTTACATGTATGGATGGTGTAGTTTATAGTTTTATATTTTTTATTCGAGCGAGTATTTTATTGAAACCCAATATGATGGTGCTTAAGATCCTTGTGGTAGTACCGTCACCACTCCTTTTCATGTAGTATTGTCGGTCTCCCTAAATCTCACTTTTGAAACTATATCTTTTCATATTTGTCAGACTTGAAGGGTTTGATGTCTCTGACGTCACTAATCGGTTGATTGATGAAATATATTAAAATATAACAGAGCTATTCTACACATGAATACATGCGATATTAGTTTATTATGTAATACAGGATTGATATATTCATTATTTGTTTAACTATCAGTGAATAGTTGTAAACTGCGAACAAAGTTGTATGAAAATAATAATCGTAGAAATCAATTATTAACTGTTGCTTTTAGTTTTAGCAATGAAATGTAGTACTATTAATAATAATAATAATAATATTAAGTATTGCATTCATGAAGATATTAGCCTATTAATATAACTGGTATCACATAGGGGGAATACGGAACAAGTAAAATTATCTGATTTTTTTTTGTTTTAAACCTGAACTTGGAAAAATTTTCATTGTACTTACTATTTCTCATAAAGGAGTGGTTGAAGAAGTTTGATTTTGGAGTTGATATTTCTGTATTATGAATTATGATAAAGAAGGTAAATCGACTACCGAGGGGTTTCGAGCAGATTTTTCGTAAATGTTCTCGTAATTCGCGCGGATTCACTAATATTTGTAAAACCAGTTATTATTGTTTTGACTTAGATTAATTTGCGCTGTAGTAGCTGCTGAGAACGTTAGAGCACTGGAGTTTGTGTTGACCTTGATTTTAATTTTGATGATGAGTGGTTGGAGGTGGTTTCAGAACTCTCCTTGCTTGCTGGTGCAGTGTAGCTAGGTATATAAAAGACGTGCCATCCTTCAAATATTTCTCAGTTGTGCTTCAGTCGTTCGGTGGTGGTCACAGGCGCTCTTGGTTGCTCTGCGGTTTATTAAATTGTGGTAAGCAGCCGTCAGGTTGAAAATTGTGGGGGTGGATCGGGTGTTCCTGCGTTTCGCATGTGATATTAAGATGGGTTTAATGTCTGGTTGACCTTGAAATCAGACAATAGCAATCAGCTCGGACTCCGATTATATTCAATTATAGCAGGTAATCATATAGCGTGCTAGGGTTAATGTAGAGCTCTCACTTCATTCTGTTTTAGTATTATTAGTGTGAAGATGGAGCAATTTACTTGTGATGTGTGCAAGAAACAGTTCACTCGGAAAGATAACCTACACAGACATCGAGAAGGTTATTGTATGCCGCTATCTCAGTTATGTGAAATATGTGGAGTTAAATTTTCAAGTATAGGGCATTTCCGAAAACATCAAGTTCAAAAACATGGTTTGCGAAAAAGGAAGTTAGAAGATGGAGTTCAACTAACACCTAAACCTAAACAAATTCGAGTTGATAACGGTGAGATTCCAATTCAAGATGGTACAACAAAATGTGATGTATGTGATGTACATGTCTTGAAAAAATACATGATGCAGCACTGCAGAAGCTTGCAACATAAAAACAAGACATGCGTGGTGAAAGGAAATGGTGTTACACTAGTAAATCAATCGTTTAAACATCGAATAGCAACATATCGTATTACTACAGGTGATACGAAAATATATATTGATATAAAAGAATATATGAAGATTTTGAGGCAAAGGTTTGTTGACTGTATTACAACAACTTTGGATAAGCGCGGTGCTGTAAAGATTAATATTGAATCAACAAACCTAAACGAACTTTATAATTATTTCATCGATATCATCGACAATAAAGTTAGCGAGTTTCAAGAAAGAGAGAGTGGGTGGGCTCTGGAAAGGTTGTTGTTTATCGAGTTGAATATCAACAAATATAGTCCTCTAAGGGCTTCATCATATATTCCACTACCGCAAACAATTCAAAATAGGAAGGCTGTAATTAACATTCAAAATATTGATAATCGTTGTTTTATGTGGAGTGTCTTGGCTGCTTTACATCCTGTTGATAAGAATTCTTTTCGCATAGCTAATTACTTATACAAAATATAAAAATGAATTAAATTTTGCAGGAATTGAGTTTCCTGTGAAATTGGGCGATATACTAAAATTCGAATTGCAAAATGATATTTCCATTAATGTATATAGTTTGGATTCTATATATGAAAATGGAAAAATTAAATATGAAATTAGTGGCCCATTACACTTCACGAAAACAAAACGAGTAATACATGTAAATCTGTTATTAATTGATGATAATGAAGGTGGATCACACTACTGTCTCATTAAGAATTTATCAAGGCTTGTTAATCATCAGTTATCAACTAATGACCATAAGAAAAGTTTCTGCGATGGTTGCCTGATGTATTTTACTAGTTCAGAACGTTTGGCATTACATCAACAACACGATTGTAAAACTGTTCGAGTTATATTGCCAACTACTGAACCACGATTGGATAAATTTGGAAACACGTTGCCACAAAATATTTTAAAATTTGAATCGTTTGAACAAAAATTAAAACTTCCATTCGTTGTATATGTAGATTTCGAGTCGATGCTTGTACCGCTTCAATACTGTCAGCAAGACAGTAATAAACCGTTTTCTCAGAAAACTCATATGCACACGCCCTATAGTTTTGCATATTATATAAAATGCTCTTACGATGACTCCCTTTCAAAGTTTGAATCTTATCGAGGTTTTGATTGTGCTAAAGTTTTTTGTGAGCGAATGGACGCTGACAAACGAAATTTATGTGAATCACCTGAAACATATAGTTCCAATGAATAATCTCACCGAAAATGAAAAACTAGTTCACAAAATAGCAGCAAACTGTCATATATGTGACAAGCCATTTCTCGATAATGATGAGAGGGTGAAACATCATTGTCACTCGACTGGTAAATACCGTGGGCCTGCTCATAGTATATGCAATCTAAATTTTAAACTTTCGAATTTTATTCCTATATTTTTTCACAATTTGTCAAATTATGGTGTAGATTGGGTTTACTGGTGTTAGTTGTGGAAGTAGTTTGCTGGTTTGTTGGTTGTGGTAGTAGTTATCGGTGTTGGTTGGATTGTTGGTTTTGGAGGTAGTTGTCGGTGTTGGTTGTGGTAGTAGTTATTGTTGTTGGTTGGTATAGATTGATATTAGTTGTGGTGTAGTTGTTGGTGTTGGTTGTGAGCGTTTCGGTTAATATCTATTAATTCAAGTAATTAAACATTCATCTACACAACTTCAACTTTGTGGGCTTGAGCGTCTCCACCGTTGCTAACTCCATCACCATCGACTCAATCACGCTTACAGTTCACATCGAGTTGAACCTCTCTGCTGTGTATAACATGAGAGGAGATCGTTCTACTAGAGGGTTACATGGAATATTGACGTATCAGCTCCTCGAACAGTTTTAAGGATTTGCGTTGCTACATACAGGTGAGTGTTTTAACTAAAATTATGATTGTGTGGAATTATTTATCAGTTACCCTAGTGATAGTGTAGTATTAGCATGCAAACAATCTTAATCCTCAGATGCTGTTTAACCTGTATTATGTAAAATCATATACTCTGACTTTAACTAGCTTGAGGTATGAGACACCTTTACGCAGGTGTTGAGGTTACCTAGACGCATCGATAAGCCGAGCCTGCAAAACTCGCAGTTGTGTTGTTATTGGTAACTTTAGTTCTCGACTTCATTGGTTGGTCGTTTGTATTAGAATGGGTTGATGTATAATTATATATCTGAGTAACCCGTTAGACAACAACAGAAACTACTAAATTTAAATTGAATGCTTAAATCTAGTCACCTATCTTAAATCTAGAGACTTCAATAGTTACATGTACTTTCTTATAGAACACTCTGTAAGTTGGTAACACTGCTTTGTAGGTGGAGCTAGGCATATACTTTTACACTTGTTAAATTTAAATTTCCCACCCAAATCTAGTAACTAATCTAGGGACTTCATCTAGTTACATAAACTTTTTAAGAAACACCCTGTATGTTGGTAACACTGCTCTGTAGACAGAGATTGACATATACCTTTACACGTGCTAAATTTAAATTTTCCACCCCAAATCTAGTAACTAATCTAGAGACTTCATCTAGTTACATAAACTTTTTAAAGAACACCCTGTATGTTGGTAACTCTGCTCTGTAGACGGATATGGACATATACCTTTACACGTGCTAAATTTAAATTTGCCGCCCAAATCTAGTAACTAATCTAGGGACTTCATCTAGTTACATAAACTTTTTAAGGAACTCCCTGTATGTTGGTAACACTGCTCTGTAGACGGAGATGGATATTTACACGTGTTGGAGAGAGACAGACCTGCAACAAGCCTTTGTAGTAGAGGTGAGGTGCTAGTACCGGCGAATCCCCTACTCGGGGTTTTCGTGTGCTTGGTGGAACTGTATGACATGAGTATACATAAAAAGAAAACTAAAATTATGCCACATGGAAAGAACAATGTACGTTATGTCAACATAATGTTAAACGGTAGTCAGCTCCAGCAAGTTCGAGGATTCACATATTTAGGCAGCACAATAACATCGGATGGAAGAAATGGGAAGGACATAAAACGTACAATTTCGCAATCCAAGTGTGCCTTTTATGCAAAAAGGAACTTACTGACATTAAATGCGGTATCGATTCCAACCAAAAGGCAATTTGTGAAAACTTATATTTGTAGTTGCTGGATACGCTGGGTAGAGACTGGGTGACAAATAACGAAGTTTTGAAAATACTACATAAAGAATGAACATTGTGAAAACAGATACAATGAAGAAAAGACTCCCTAATAAGTTTTGCGTTACGAGGAAATGGAATTCTTAAAACCATAATAGAAGGTCACATGCAAGGGAATAATGCGAAAAGAAGGCTGCGACTAGAATATAATACGGTGAATGGTTCCAGTAGGTATTAAAAATTTGGCCGCGTTGGAAGCCAATTTATGTGATATTATTTTTACTAAATTAATTACTATAACCTTCCTTTTACAATTTGAAGATCAAGGAAAATTAGTACTTTTGATTTTTTCCCTTACCAGCATTTTGAGAATGTAATGGAACAATCTCTTTAGTTTGCCTCTTATCTCATAATAATATAATACTTATATCTTTTTCCACGACCGGGAGTAGAAGTCCGTTTCTATAGCATCAAAATTGTGACAGAAGTAGAACATTTGCTCCCTAGAGACTAAATAAGACAAAAATTTCCCTAGGGAGTTTTCATTATGACTGACACAACAATTATGCCAAATTCGAGGTTATCAGGTTAGGTAACCTGCTAACCTCGAATTTGACATATTTGTGAGCTCTTGTCATAATGACTTACAGTGCCACCAACTTTAAAATTTACCATAGGTTACTAATTTTAAAATAATTGTAACTAAAATGTCAATAAATGACGTTTAAAAAACGAGTTTTTCGTTTTTAATCTTCCTGCAACGTGAAAAAAATAGTATATGCAACTCGGAGAGAATGTTATTTTTTTCAGTGCAATTTCTCTCCCTTATTGCATAATCTACTATTACTACCCAACAGGAAACCCTATTTCCAGGTCAAATAGTGTTACACATTATCACAGTGGTAGTAATTTATTTTCGTAATTGTTTTTAGGGGTGATCATAAATGGTTGTGATTTTTTTTTATGTTGGCGCTGTTAATGTTGGTTACCCTGCTGTCAATTTTAAGTCTATGTCAAATTCGAGGTTAACAGGTTAGGTTTTCCGTTCATAAATATTAATCCTGAAAAATGTGAAGCAAAAATCTTCACACTCTGTAGACCTCAAGATTCGCCCAATGTAGTTATTCAAGGTACCCCTATGCAGTGGAACTCCAAAGAAAGTGCTGTAAGATATCTAGGCATCTACCTGGATAGACGTCTGACCTGGAGCCTCCATATCAATAAGAAACTAGCAGAATCATATGCGCGACTCAGTATGCTATATCCAATCTTAAACAAAAAATCCTCACTGAAGATAACATGTGGCACACTAATCTACAAAGCGATAATCAGGCCGATCTTTACGTATGGGTGTAGTATTTGGAGTTCAACCTCCAAAACCAAAGTAAACAAACTCCAAGTTCTACAAAACAAAATATTACGCATCATAACCAATGCCGAATGGTACACAAGGAACTCGCAACTGCACCGGGAAACAGGTATCCCAGAAATTCAAGAATACATTATGAAAGTGACAAAAAAATTTTATGATAATATTGTTCAGTGTGATGGCGCAGTACATTACAACCTGGGAAAACGCTCAATACACACCAGACTTAAAAGGAAATTACCGATAGACCTAATAGAAAGTGAAAATCAGTGAACTTCCACTAACCAAACTCTCATTTCCAAGCACTCGTTAGTGAACTGTTAAATCCAAAATAAGTGACGGAACCATACAAACAGTTAATAGTATAGTAATTAGTGATGTAACGTTCAAAATGTATAAATTATCCGTGTCATGAATAGCACTTTGTGCTGAACTGACAATAAATTATTAAAAAAAAAAAAAAGGTTTTCCGTCAGTTTTGACACAAACTGACACAAAAACTAACCTGCTAACCACCAACATAAAACAGTGCCAACCTAAGAACAAAAAGTAAATATTTGATATTTTTCATTTCATTCAATATATTCTCTTTCCAAATATAATTCGTGTAATGATTAATGATCGATGATTTTTGACTCGTTAAAATCGAACAGCAAATTTAACTCGTGCTACGCATTCGTTAAATTTAGGTTCCGGTTTTCACTCGGAAAAAAATCATCGATAATAATCATTCCACTTGTTATATTACAACTGAAAATATAACTATAATTAATCATTACTTAAAGCGCTCTAATGCCCCACTTCGTACATGATTCAGGCCAGAAAAATGTATATTACATGCCGAACCAATATGATTGCAGTTACAGCACATCATATAATCGGTGATATTATCATTATATTCGTGTTGGGAGTGGAACAATAAAACATTGTATGGTGTCTAGACTGGACCCTAGCAACTTGAAAGCTTATTGCCTTCAGCAATGATGGACAATCAATTCCATTATGTAATAATTTGTACAAAAACATTACCGAAGCAGTTTCCCGTTTGGTATCAAAATGGTGTCAACACAGTATGTTGGCCAATCCTATATCTATGAAAGGATCATAGTATTACGGAAAATGACCTAAAAATTGTAAAGGCGTTAACTTCAACGCTTCAACAAAGCAGCTGAATTCTTTTGAAAGTTTGACCATTTTTAGGGACCAAGATAACATTTTAAACAAAGATGGAGGTCCTATCCCTCACTCTGATCTTTACGCTCGGTTGAAGTTGATACCTGATTGGTCGCATAGGACATGCCCTCCGAGTCAATAGCAATAGAATGTGCGGGAGTGCTGACATTCACTGGTGATTTGGTGAAGAGAATATTTTCGGCCAATTTGTTGGGTCCTAGTCTCCTTATGGGTTAATTAACATTAATTAACATAATATGTGGAAGGTCAATCAATTTAATTAGGCAACTTAATTGGAGCACCCAATTTAATTGATTGCGTAATCAATTTGATATAAAACAAGAGTGTCATTCCAGTGGGCTCTTTCTACTGATAATTAATAATTGCCAGAAATAACACATGGACTCATGATTATTAAGAATTTATTATAAAACTGAAAAGACAACACCAAGCTTGTTTATATATTACAATGTTGCAAGTTTTTTTTTAATTCATAGAAATTCTACCAGTCTAACTAATAACTAAGTTACAAAGTAATTCACCTCTCCCTAGTTTAATTTAGTACATAATCCTTATATAAGATGATTGAAGAAATGTCTCTTCGAAGTACCGTACGCCTTGGGATTCAAACGAGTGTCTTCACTGTTATCATTATAACCTGAAATTGTATACTTGACAGAAGTTTGATATTATTGAAAGCATTTTGAATTTTTGTATATTTCAATATCTTTCGTTTTCTCAACTGAAGCTAGGAGATTTTTTTTTGTTTTTTACAAAGCATAGGTCCCTTGAGGAGAAACTTTTTCGATCACTCTATATGTACATTACAGGTTGGCGAATTTCTCACTTTGTTCTATTAGTCCAGTCAACCTCAGTGCTGCCTTTTGTGTTCGTAGGTTTAACATTATTATCCTCAGTTTTACTGTTTATAACTTACATATTACTATAGTCTGTTTTAAACTAGAAGGAGTAATGGAAAAGCCATATTTATACTATATAGTATCACCAGAAAATATTGTTACGATCCTGAGGGCCGAGGGATGGATGAGTCAGCAGCCTTGGCGATTAATACGCGAGCGTTCCAGAGCTTCTCGAGGCGGCTGCAGAAATATGAGTCACAGCGGTCGAATGCTCGGGAAGCGCCCTAGAACCAGGTGTACTGAATGACTCACGCTCGCTTACGAGAACAACACCTGCGAATGCCGGAGTGCATTCGCGAGGATTCTGGAATCTCCCCAGTGAAATATAAAAGCGCGGCCTTCAGACCTGTAGGGCAGTTCGAATTCAACATCAGAGCGGCGAGCTCCCAGATAAATAAAACGCGTGATATAAATAAATCCGTATGTAATAGAAATACATCGTTAGTGTTTAAGAGTGATATAAATAATAATAGTTGTTAGAAATAGTGCCGTAGTTTAAAAGTAATTTGTGTTCTGCTTGATAATTCTCGTGTGTTTGTAAATATCAATAATTAATCCAATAATGTGTAAATAAATATTTGAACCCATGTTTGTCGTATAATTTTAAATAGCCCGAGACCGGTTCTACTGGGCGAGTTGCAAAGATGATGTCCGAGAGTGGTGTCGGTGTGAGGTTTTGAACCGGGGGCTATAAGAAAATTATTGAACAAACATTAAATAAATAAATAATTTAACAAGTGCCGATAAAACGACGGTCAGATAAATAAATTGAAGTGAGTATTGTGCATGCCTTTGACGAGATCTCAAAGCAGCAAAATGGAAGCCCAATTAAGCCAACTTTTGCAACTGATGCAAGTTAGCCAGGACAAGGCGGAAAAAGCACAAGAGGATCTTAGGAAAGAGATCCAAGCTGGGCAGGAGAAGGCAGAAAAAGCGCAAGCAGAATCGAAAGCCGCGCAAGAGAAAGCGGAAAAAGCACAGGAGGAACTTAAGAAAGAGATCCAAGTTGGCCAGGAAGAATTGAAAGCCGGCCAAAAGAAGGCAGAAGAGAATGCAGAAAGGGCACAGGAAGTACTGAAGGAACAGTTGAGAGCCGCGCAAGAGGATCTTAGAGAAAAACTTGAGGAAAAACTGAGAGTCACTCAAGAAGACCTCAAGGATGAACTTCGGGAAGATATGGAGAGAGCGTTGGCCGGAGTTCGGAGTGACATACTGGAGCTGCAGTCACGAAGTGGCCAAGGCCAACCAGCTCTCTCTGAATCTGCTGGCTGCTCTTCTCCAATTGCAGTGAATCAGCCTACCTTATCGCGAGTTGCTGCCCCTCAGGTTGCTCTGCCCCAAGATACTGCCCCAGTGAGGCCCGCAACATCTGGCTTGCACATGAAACTGCCCTCTTACGATGGGAAAACGCCATGGTCAACATACCTGAAGCAATTTGAAGCCGCAGCCGTTGCTAATGGTTGGGGAATGGCAGACAAAGCGACCGCATTGATCCTGACATTGCGAGGGGATGCTCTGAATGTTTTGCAAATGATTCCAGAAAATCAGCAGAGGGACTTCCAGCAATTGGTGAATCGTCTGGAACGGCGTTATGGCAATGGTCATCTTCAGCATGTGCATTGTGCCCAGTTGAAGAACAGAATTCAGAAGTCGGGGGAGACTCTGCAAGAACTGGAGGCCGATGTTGCTCGATTGGTTCGGCTCGCGTATCCATCGGCGCCGGAGGACTTCCTGGAGCAGCTAGCCGTCCAAACATTCGTAGATGGAGTTAAAGACGCCGATACTCAGCAAGCGGTACGTCTGGGGCGCCATAGGACACTGGGAGAGGCCTTAGCCCATGCATTGGAATTTGAAGCGGCAAGGACTGCCTCCAGAGGACATGGTCGTGTCCGCGGTGTCGCCACGACGGAGATGGCGCCTGAATCCATGGAGGACATGTTGCGACGACTTATAAGGCAGGAGACGAGGGAGAAGGGGCCCCGTTGCTGGAGCTGCGGAGAGATGGGTCATCTTAGGGCTCGCTGTCCGAAGAAAGGAGCCCGAGTGTCTGACGAGCCGTCGGAAAACTAATGCGGGTCGACAAGAAGGGGCGAGAGTCGACTCGTGATTGCCATGCCCCGGAGATTCCCATACATGTGTCGTCCGTGCAGCGCCAGCCTGATAGTCTCTTCATTGATGGGAAAATAAATGGAAGAGTTCGGTCTCTGCTGTTGGATACTGGAGCGACGAAGTCCATCGCCAGGTCTGACGTAATACGAGACGAGGGTGAGCTGCTGCCCACCAGGACACGCCTTCGCACTGCCACGGGAGGCGCAGTGACCACACATGGGGAGATGGATGTGAAATTGAAGATTGGGAATCAAACCCTCAAGCATCGGGTCCTGATTGCTGACATTGCGGACGAGTTCATCCTGGGAATGGATGTCATGAATAAGTGTGGGTTCACTTTGGACCTGGGACGCGGCGTGTTGCACGTGGGTGGGGAGGAGCTTTCCCTACACCCAAAGGAAGAGATGGCAGTACGAGTGGTATTGGCGGAAGATGTTACTCTGCCTGGACGAACCGAGAGGGTCGTGGATGCATACCTGGACGGCGATCTCCGGGGCAACGTAGTGCGCATGATTGAACCCGATTATGACAAGGAGCTCACTCATGGTATCCTGGTTGGGAAGACGTTGGTAAAGACTGGGCTTAAGGTCCCAGTAAGGATTATGAACGTCAACAGGGAACCAGCAACCGTCAGGAGAGACACAATCCTGGGAAGGTGCACACCGGTCTCCGCCGTTGTGAGAACGATCACTAGTGGCGGCGGCCGCAAGGCGAAGGACTGCCCAGAGGCATTAATTAACACCGTGATGTCTACGTGCAAGGGCGTGAGCCAGCAAGAACGGAAGAAGATCGAAGATCTGGTGGCCCGGTACCAAGACGTCTTCGAGTGCGGAGATCATCCCAGCGGCCGTACCGACGTAGTTAAACATAAAATCAATACGGGGGATGCTCAACCGATACGCCAACATCCAAGAAGGTTGCCCCTCGCCAAACGGGAAGAAGTTGAGAAGATTGTCCAAGATATGCGAAACCAAGGGATCATCGAACCGTCCAGCAGCCCGTGGGCCTCCCCTGTGGTTCTTGTCAAGAAGAAGGATGGCTCAACGAGGTTCTGTGTTGACTACCGACAGCTGAACCATGTGACCAAGAAAGACAGCTACCCTCTGCCACGAATTGATGATACCCTGGATACACTCTCCGGTTCTCGATGGTTCTCGACGCTAGACTTGAAGAGCGGTTATTGGCAAGTCGGAATGGAACCCGCGGACAGGGAGAAGACTGCATTTACTATCGGAACTGGGCTCTGGCAGTTCTCCGTCATGCCGTTCGGTTTGTGCAATGCCCCCGCCACGTTTGAGAGGCTGATGGACACCGTCCTGAAGGGTCTATCTTGGCAGACCTGCCTGATATACTTGGACGACATCATAGTGGTGGGCAAATCCTTCAACGAGCATCTGAAAAACCTGGAGGAAGTGTTCGGTAGATTGCGAGGTGCCAACCTGCGATTGAGTCCAAAGAAGTGCCACATCTTCCAGAAGGAGGTACAGTACCTGGGGCACGTCGTATCCCGCCAGGGAGTAGCAGTAGACCCGAGTAAGGTAAAGGCAGTGCAGGATTGGCCAATCCCGAAGGATAAGCATGAACTGCGAAGCTTCCTGGGCCTCTGTACTTACTACCGACGGTTTGTGCTGGGCTTCGCAAACATCGCAAAACCGTTAACCCGTCTAACGGAAGAGGGACGACAGTTCGAATGGAGTGCTGAGTGCGCGGAGGCCTTCGAGACGCTCAAGACTGCCTTAACCAGTTCACCTGTACTTTGCTATCCACGTCAGGAAGGCCAGTTTATCCTCGACACTGACGCTAGCAATGTCGGAATAGGTGGTGTTCTTTCCCAGGTCCAAGATGGGCAAGAGAAAGTCTTGGCATATTTCAGCAAGGTCCTGTCCAAACCAGAGCGTAACTATTGCGTAACCAGGAGGGAGCTTCTGGCAGTAGTCAAGTTCGTGGAGCATTTTTATAAATACCTGTATGGCAGAAGATTCTTGCTGAGGACCGACCATGCTGCTCTAAGATGGCTGCTGCAGTTCAAGAACCCTGAAGGACAGGTGGCTAGGTGGATCGAGCGCCTACAAGAGTACGACTTTGAAATAAATCATCGACCTGGCACAGCCCACCGCAACGCCGATGCGTTGTCCAGGAGGCCCTGCCCTGCGGACTGCAGCCACTGTTCGAGACTGGAGAGTCGTGCGGTACCCATCAATCGTACCACTGTAGTCGACGACTCGTGGGAGCTAGACGAGTTGCAGAACAGCCAGGAGAACGACCCCGACTTAGGCACAGTTATAGCCTGGAAGCGAGATGGCCGTCGACCTACCTGGCAGGAGGTCTCCGCCACCAACCCAACGGTGAAGACCTATTGGGCGCAATGGGACTCCTTGCAGCTCGAGAACAACGTCCTGACTAGAATCTTGGAAGACGAGGACGGTAGGGCAACGAGATCACAATTGATGGTTCCAAGGAGTAGAGTGGCCGAGGTTCTGCGTCACCTGCATGATGGCTCCTCTGGGGGACACTTTGGATTGAAGAAGACGTTGCAGAAGGTCCGAGACCGGTTCTACTGGGCGAGTTGCAAAGATGATGTCCGAGAGTGGTGCCGGAGGTGCGAAGCCTGCGCTACAGGAAACGGACCGGTTGGTAGACGTAGAGCTCCGATGCGGCAGTACAACGTCGGTAGTCCGTTCGAGAGGATAGCCATCGACATCGCTGGACCATTCCCCGAAACCGAAGCGGGAAATAAATACATCTTGGTGTGCATGGACTACTTCACCAAGTGGCCTGAAGCATATGCCCTTCCGAATCAAGAGGCCGGTACTGTAGCTGATGTTCTGGTGAAGGAGTGCTTCAGCCGTTTTGGAGTCCCCCTGGAATTACATTCCGACCAGGGCCGGAATTTCGAGTCTGGACTGTTCCAGAACGTTTGCAAGCTGCTGGGGATACACAAGACCCGGACCACTGCCCTCCATCCTCAATCGGACGGCATGGTGGAAAGGATGAACCGAACCATGGGGAAGCATCTGTCCAAGGTGGTTTCCGAACATCAGCGTGACTGGGACCAGTACATTCACCTATTCCTAATGGCCTACCGATCGGCAGTACAAGAGACAACCAACCACACCCCAGCTACGGTACTCTTTGGGCGCTAGCTGCGATTGCCATGTGACGGCGAGGACTACGTGGGGAACCTGAAGAAGAGGATGGAAGAGATCCACGACGCCGTACGCCGAAACATTCAGGGTGCCAGCGACCGTATGAAGGACCGATATGATGCCCGCGCTGAGGCCGGTGGTTTCCAGCCTGGCGATTTGGTATGGCTTCATAACCCCCAGAGGCGTCGTGGCCTCTCCCCCAAGCTCCAAAGAAACTGGGCCCCTACACTGTAGTTGCTCGACTGAATGACGTGGTCTACCGAATCCAGAAACCTCCTCGAGGAAAGTGCAGGGTGGTGCACTTCAATCGGTTGGCCCCATATGCCGGAACGAATGAGGAAGTGGAGGCTGTCACGGAACAACCCCTGAGACGACTAGGGACCGGAGGAACCTCCTTCCAGGAGTTTATGGCCGCTTATGGGGGTACGAAGACTGCGCGATTCGGAGTTACTACAGAGGTGCAGCGTGACCTGTTCGACACCCTGCGGCAGTATTCCCTGGCACACTGCGTCGCCCAGGACCTCCGGATGTCTAGGGGGATCGCCGCTGCCTTCCGGGAGCAGTTTGGCCGGTTAAACCAGCTGCGAGAGCAGGCACCTCAGGTTGGCAGAACCTTGCAGCTGAAGGAAGGCAACAGCTCCATTTATTACCTGGTGACGAAAAGGTTGTCTTACGAAAAACCTAGTTACCAGAAGCTCTGGTCTGCTCTTTTGGACCTTAAGGAGCAGATGGTGAAGAACGGCGAAATCCGGCTAGCGATGCCGAAATTAGCATGCGGCCTGGATTCGTTGGACTGGAGGGTCGTACGCAGCATGCTGGAAGTAGTCTTCGACCAGACCGGCATCCAGATCGAGGTCTGCTGTTGCAGCCCGGCGTGAAGCATTGAGCCCACGGTGGACTGCTACTTCTTCAACCAGTCAGTGTGCAAGAAAGGCACCGCCTGTAAGTACCGTCATCGAATCCCCACAAGAGCGAGTGACAGGCACCCGACGCAACTCATTCTGGGACAGAACGACCTAAGGCGGGGGCAGTGTTACGATCCTGAGGGCCGAGGGATGGATGAGTCAGCAGCCTTGGCGATTAATACGCGAGCGTTCCAGAGCTTCTCGAGGCGGCTGCAGAAATATGAGTCACAGCGGTCGAATGCTCGGGAAGCGCCCTAGAACCAGGTGTACTGAATGACTCACGCTCGCTTACGAGAACAACACCTGCGAATGCCGGAGTGCATTCGCGAGGATTCTGGAATCTCTCCAGTGAAATATAAATGCGCGGCCTTCAGACCTGTAGGGCAGTTCGAATTCAACATCAGAGCGGCGAGCTCCCAGATAAATAAAACGCGTGAAATAAATAAATCCGTATGTAGTAGAAATACATCGTTAGTGTTTAAGAGTGATATAAATAAATAATAATAGTTGTTAGAAATAGTGCCGTAGTTTAAAAGTAATTTGTAATCTGCTTGATAGTTCGTTAGTGCTTGTAAATAACCATAATCGTAATAATTAATCCAATAGTGTGTAAATAAATATTTGAACCCATGTTTGTCGTATACTTTTAAATAGCCCGAACGTTAAGAACGTAACAGTATGTATAATCTGTAACCTCATTTTACCTTATTATGTAAAAAAACAATCTTATCGTGTTGTGAAATTTTAATTACTTCAAAATGTGTGTCATTTTGTTTATTGTGGTTGCAAAATATGTAATATGTAATACTTTTAACACACTAAATACATCAATAACTATTATGATGTTCAAAAATGTGCCCAAGGATTTATAGTATTAGCTTTGTTCTTACAAAAATTTGAATAACACTGAAAATATCCAAGAAATGAAATATTTTATTTCAAGAATGCCACTAATATTAGGAAAAATTATTTCTTGCAACTATTATAGGGTGGTGAAGCTTTTAATGCCGTGAGTATAATAGTATATTATGTCGTTAGCAGCAAAAATGAAGCTTTATGTCCAGAGGCTGGTGCAGTGCTGGTATGTGTATACAGGGTGATTCATAATTAGTGAATCAAACTGAAATGGTAGATTCCTCATGTCAAAAGAAGACAAAAAGTCTATATGAACATAATATGTACTTAACCAAATAGTTACCTAGATACAGGCTTGTCTTCTTTTGGCATAAGGAATATATCATTTCAGTTTGATTCACTAATTATGAATCACCCTGTATAGTTCATACACTTTCACTTTGTTTTCATTTCTTTTTTACATAAAAACGTAACTACGTAAAGCAACATTTCCGCATTACTGATCGTATTAGCTCACTGTCCAGCTTTTCAAATTTTTCAAAACTGTTGGGTAGTTATTTAAAACTATTCACTTCTTCACTATCGATCTCCCAGTTTTGTCTACTCGGCAGCGTTGATTTCCTCAACTACCATGAATATTGCCTTTTGGTATTCATCTTTATTTTTATCTTCATAAGGTTTTCATCCCGAAGATCCAAACTCTTCTGCAATGTTTTGTAAAATGGTGCGATTGGTGAAAGTCGTCAGCGTATGCTATTACCTCCACATGTACTGGTGGAGGTCACATTCACTGGGAATTTTTCTATATCCCACTTCGTACGTCTCCATCTTCTGTTTACAGGTTTTCATAATTCCATTCATAACCACCAAAAATAGTATCGGACTCGTTATCAAATATTTGTTACGAAGCATCCTGACATTTGGTTTCCTGTTTTAAGGTAGTCGCATTTGGTATTTATGTACCAAGGGCATTATGAAGATGTTCTTGCCCTTTCAAGGGCGGCAAGTTTACAAGCCTAAGGGCTCTGGCCCGAGGATTTATAAGTCGCCCGAGGGTTATGAACATCAAGTAATGTCCGTGGTGCATAGAACGTGTTATTGTCGATCCTGAATACGCAAATAAGTACATTTAAAAGTTTGCAAAGCAGTCAATAACGCGCTAGGGCGTAAAGAGCTGGCTTAGTGATAATGCCCGCTCATTATGAGACGTTATCATTACGCCCGTTGTTTACGCCCTAGGGTGTTATGAACTGCTTTATATACGTCTTATCATAAATATAAACAACAAATAATAGATCAGTGCAAAATAAAACTTAATGGCTTTCTACAATTCTATAGATAGGTATTTTTGTTTTTTGTAGAATATCTCATATCCCGTATGTCAGGTTGGTCTATTTCGCCCAATTGCCTGTTATAATAATTGCCCTACAACAAATTAGATCTTGGGTACCTTTCGCTGGTCTGAATTTGTTCTGCTATTCTCCAAGTTGGTGGTTTATTTCTTGGCACAACCCAGTTTCCAATTCTTAGTATATATTTCCTGCTATATTCATGGGAGATACCTTTATAGTTATTACAAACCCTAGGGTCACCTTTTTTTGTAAAGGTATTCTGTAAGAGTCGAAATTATCAAATAATGCTTTACTTGGCAACAGCTCAAAGAAAAGGATAAAAGTTGACTTGGTTATACAGACAATGTGATTTCAAAACTACAAAAATGTGATTTCAAAACTACAAAAACGTGATTTCAAAACTACAAAAATGTGAGTTGCTTCTACTCAAAGAAATACTATTTACCTGATTCACCGTGTATATATACTTCCCGTATAGCTGAATGCAATTCAACAATGTAGGCCTTGAGCAACAACACAAATTTTATAGGTTTTACAGTGGCGGATGTTCCTTAGTGGCTTAGGGGCGCTAGCCTCCCATCCGCCAACAGCCTATATGACATTAGACATAAGTAACTAGTTATAATCTAACAAGGTTTAAGTAAAAATATTGAAGAAGTATGTTAACATAACATAAGTTATGTGTCAATACACTCGCTGGTATCACTGCACCGAGCCGCTGATAGCTGTTGAGGGCGATTCGAGATAGGGCCTAAACATATATGGCAATTACGGGTCAAACTGCTGGCGTTGCAGAATCGAGCTATCACAGTTTCAATATTACGCAAGGCTAAACGACGTTGTAGGCGAGCCAACTGTTAATCAGGTGAGCTTAATGTCTTACAAACACTAGCCTGCCGATATATAATACGATCCGGCGTAAAGGCAATCGACGCGGCTATAAAACAAATGTAGAGCAATCTTTGATATTGAAAATGAATGCCAGCGGGCAAGGACGTTCTTGCATTCTTGTGGAACGTGCTTAGACATAATATCGATTGCAGTTGGAGCCTGTTTCTTGATTCTGCGTCATTTGGGTTATTTCATGCAGTTTTCTACAAAAATAGCAGAGAATACCATAACTAAGTATTCTCATTATTCATTTTTAAAGCCTACTGTTAGCTGAAAAGGTTAAAATGAAAAAATTCAAATGATTCAATAATCCAAGATTGATAACGCGACGTGACAAAATATTTTACGAATGTTGGATAAAGTCAATTAAACGTAATTTTGTAAACACTATGTACAGGGTGTTCTTAAAACATGCGGCCAAATTTCTACAGCGTATTGGGGAGACCTGGTAAGCGAAAAATGTTCCATGAAAGACATGTTTGAAAATGTGGTGATGAGCAGTTAAGTGAGTTGGTAATATTATGAATTACTGTAATGTTTTAAACAGCAGTTTAAAATAGTAGCGCTATTTCACGAATTGTTTGACTTAAAATTGATTATTATTTAATTGATTCTTTCAGCATATTGATGATCTAATTTCTTTCATTGGTTTATTCTTTTTTATTTTCTTGGTTTTGGTTAATTGTGTTTTACTTTTGTTAAAATGAATAACTACACATCTGAAACAATCCAGAATGATTCAAAAGAGTACGACAATAATAAATTCGACGAGCATAGGTCTATCTATATTCCTGCACTAGGGGAGAATTTCGAAAATTAATTTTTAGTAGAATATAGTTCTACTGAGGTTAGTATACACACAATGTAGCTATGATTATAAAACGTACAATACACAAAAATAACCCAGATCAGAACAAAGCATGGAAGTATAGAATAAGAAAATGACATTCCTCAAGAGTTGCTTTGAACTATCTTAAAACTAGGACTCAAAAGTCCTATTTTAACGAATCCGCTACAAGGAGAGGAGAAAAACCAATTATCAAATTATAAGATCAAATAAAATCTCTCCCAAATACCTTCAAATTAGTTGTTCATTTTCAATCTGGCCAAAATTGCTTAGTCCCCAAAACAACTCTACAACCTGCTATCTTTTCGCAAATAAAAAAAGTGAAAAATAACCTTTAACCCTTTAATGCGCCAAAACGCCCATTTTAAATAGAAATTCAGGAAGATCGAAGTATACTCCTCTGCTAAAGTAGACGCAAGCAAAATGAAAGATGATTTCCAATAATGAAAGCAACATAAGTTGCAAACAATACAATGAAAGTAAGGGAAACTGACAGATAATAAATTTGACGGAATCTAATTTAATCACTGCTACAACTTGGGACAGTAGCGCTACCAACTTAAATTTTGCAATAATACAAAATGAAGTATGAAGTTTCCTATATACAAAAGCCATAAATACCAAAAAATAGCGATTGCGATAAACGTTATCCTAATGCTAAATTTCACATGAGGGTCCCGAGTGGTGTAGCTTGAACAAGCGTCCACGTTCGATCAGCAGAGTTAAGCAACGCTGTCTCTGGTCAGAACTTGGATGGGAGTTCCACGGCTGCATTTCTCGGCGCCTAGTGGTACGGCTATCACTGAAAAAAGTTGGTCCCGGCGGTCATACAACATCATGACAGTCGTTAGTGGGGTTGGAAGTCCTCATAACTGCACAGCGACGCCTGTAATTGGCCTAACGGCTGTTGGCTGAGTGCAAATTAAATAAATTAAATAAATAAATTAAATTAAATTAAATAACGAGATAAAAAGTTGTTATCTAAGTTGATTTATTCTATAGATATCGTAATAGTATATTACAGCCCGAGATGGGAAGTGTTTCATTACTGTCGAGAGATTAGTTAGCTGATTGAGACGTGAAGCGTCGAAATCAGCTATTATCTCGAGACTAAGGAAACTTCCTGTCGAGGTTTGTATACTATTTTATTCGCAACCACTTTATTCTAAGCAATAATTGGAAAAATTATTATATTATGATACGACAGGTTGTGACGCGCATGTATGGATCAACGAGATTCCCAGTGTCCCTACCTACTCAGCGGTCGAGAATGTACTTCCCGCACTTGAGCGGGAAGTGAGTGCGGGAAGTAGCGGGCTGAAATGTACGAGTTCCCCCACTCAAATGAGGTCAGGAATGTTAACATTACATATATGGTTGCGAATAAAATATGTTTCCATTGCTGTCTTGAATTCTTTTTGAAATAGTTGAGCTATAGAATTTAATGTTTAATGAGTTCAGTATACCATTCTACGTCGGAGGTCTAGTAGACTATACCATATAGATTTTTCAACCGCTTCTCGGTAGCTCGAAAGTCAGCTTAAGCTGTTGGTCTCATTGAGTTAAAGCTGGACACATTACGACAATAACTACTTTAAGCAACGTTAAATTGGCGCTTCTTTCCTATAAAATGTTGCTACAGTAGTCACTAAACCACATCCGTTTGCAAACGGAATCGGTAATAAGAACAGGTCAAAGGCGTATAGTAAGTGGAAGAAGAACACTAAAGATTCCATTAGGGCCTTACATTTTTGGTGTTTCAACTGAACCGCAGGCCTTTTTAACTTCTTCAACTGTTCTTGTAATATCATAATTTGTGTTATTTCTATGAAACATTTTGTTTCGTTTTCATATAGGTACTGTTTGAAAATGCTGCATGCACTAAGCTTTTTTTATATTGTTAACTCGTATTGTTTAACTTATTTCCATTTTTTTTAGATTTCGTAGCGTATACTATATTTTTCGTAGTGTACCATGCAGATCGTTAGGTTTTGCGTCACTTTTGACACAGACTGACACAAAACCTAACCTGCTAGCCGCGCATTTGACATAGACTTACAGTGTCACTAACAATACACTTCGGTACTGCCAAATGCATAACATCAACTGGAGCTGCTTATTGTGCTTTAGTACATAAAAACGAATTCTGCTCAGCTTGGCTATGTTTTGACATTTAGTGTCACTTTTATGTAAAACTGTAATATTTTACATTTCTCCTGAAATACGATAAAATAGTATACGTAACACGTTAGAAAAGTGCTTTTACTGAACTCTTACGCCCGTTTAAATACTCGCTCACGCTCGTACTCAAATCAGCCATACTTGTTGAGTAAAATTTCACTTTTCTAAACTTTTTGCGTAATATACTATTTGCCTGTAATTGTTTTGTGCTTCTTATTTGCTGATTACTTTTCCCTTTTTCGTATATACTTCTTCCGTATGTTTTACATTTTAATGTTTTTCCCTTCTGCTAGAATTTGTATCTCGTCGTGATATCATGGAGCTTTGACTTTCATTTTATTTTTGCTAAGTTTTCTCTTTCCAAATGCTCCTGTATCAGCATTGGTTTTAAGTTTTATCCACATTTGTTTCATAGTCTGGCATCTCTCGTCTTCATTTTATACCTCATTCTAATCAACATCATTTTTGCATTTCTCAAATCGAATTGTAATTAAAGCAGTTACAGAAGGAAATGTTTTTGATATCTTTAACCATGGAAGCGCAACGTAAGAAACCTACTTGCTAGGTGGAGTAACGGTTCATAACTATGTAATCTGAATATTTCTAATAAGCCTAACACATTCTAATGAAAGATTTAGTAATGTGAATTACATTAATTCGCAAATCTGATTTCTTGCCAGTCGTCTTAACCACTCTACCAGAAATGTTAAGTAACACGCAGGCTTAATATTATATTTTGAAGAGCAGGGTGATAGCATGTGGAAGTAAGTCCGATCGGTGACGATATAAACATGACACACCCGGGCAGGTACGCAGGCTTATGATTCTTGTATTGGACCATATCTTATGCTGCATGTATTTTTTATACACATTAAAAACTTCGTTTTACTTTTGGAGCGCAATGTCTCATCAGATGTATACTTAAACTTTTCATTTAAAAAGTTAATTAACAATAGCAATGTATGAAAATTTTCGAAATTAGTTTTTAAAGCAACTACGTATTCAATATTTTTGCAATGAACTATAACAATATTTAAACGTAAAAGATTATGAGTACGTAAATAGCGAAAAAACCGTTTTCATGGCATCAAAGCATCTTAAAGCTACGGCGCAGTCATCAAGATGGCAGTATAATCCTGCAGCACCCAAACGCAGTTATATAAATTTAAATAAAGTAGTGTAGTGCTACTATGGCGTCGTAAATGTAGTTAGGACTCGTAAATTTTATAATTCGATCATAAGCTCTCGCATAAAAGGCGTTCGCTTAATTTGCGACCGGGTTAAACAGGGCGTCAAAAGACAGACTAATTTGTTAAATATAAAGGGAAAGAGTCGAGATGTAATTAAGGAGAGAAAGAGTGAAAACGACAATTCATTTTCTTCTTCCATTTTGTGTCACTGAAAGTTATTTCAAGATTTTATGGAAGTCGAGGGTGAAAAGAGGCAAAAATTTAAACTCTCCCTGTTTCTTAAAAGCCCCAGGCAGGTCGATATAGAAGTTTGTTCACCCCGGCACCACACCCCTCAATTGTAAAATATAAGATAGTTCTCCACCTTATTATAATTCCTTTTTAATTCGCGGTTTAATTGCAATTCGGCCCTGCCGTCGGAATGAGAACGTCGGGAGCTCGGGAGGGTTTACCACATGGAAGGTTTTCTTTGCTTCATTTTATTAAACGAGAACGGGGCAATACGGGCAATTTATTGTATCGTTTTTTCAATAATAATATGGAAAGTAGTTTTTCTGCTTGGCACAACTAAATCGAGGTCTCGCATTTTCTCGCTATTTTATGTAGCGATTGTTATCGAATAAAATTATGACACGGTATAAAATTATTGTAAGTAATAAGAGCAGAGCACACGCTGTTTCTGGTTGCGAAACAACGCTAATAGCTTTTTTAAGCGGAACGTAATTAAATGAAAATATCCTTATTCCAGAATTTAATATAAACTCGAGTATCTACTTTTGTAGTTCTGGACAAACTCAAACTCTCGGCAAAATTTAATAACGTGTTATTCCAATTCCGACTAATGTTATTCTTTATTTATCTCTTTGTGAAGTTGGCAGACTATTGCTAATGAAAGCAACTTCAGAGAAATGATTAAATTTGGTTTTCTGTCCAAATTAGTTTTGTAACTGAATCGGCATTATATTTGTGCTTCTGTCAGGAGGGTTGAAAGGAAGTATCGCGCTGTAAATTGGCGTTGGAGGGAGCGAGACGACGCGCAGGAGGAAGGTAGATCGAATAAAATAAACTAAGGGACTGGATTACACTTGACACAGGCTCAATAATCATTGGAAATGGGGGATGAATCGATTGTGGAGAGAAAGAAGAGCTCAAATACCCCGCTTCATCTTACGTCTCTCTTAAACCAAACGATTGTTATTTGCATTTCTTAAATATAGCTTCTTTTAAGGGAAATGCGAAATAAATTTCGAGAGGATTTGAATAATCGAATTTGCGTATATAATTTGTTTTATGGCAGCATTTCCTTTTTGAAAGGTTCATTTCAGTTCAATTCACTCCACGGCCGAAACTCCTTGTTGTTCGGAAAATCCGATTCTTTTATATTGTCGTTACTTCCCTAATTTTTTTTTGTTTCCTAACTTCTATTCCGCCTGATTAGGTCGCCGGATTTATTAAATTAACTTGCCGAATGACGTCGAAAAAAATTAATCCGCGCGTAGGTGCATTTTGTTTCTCCCATATCGGCCGCCCGAAAATCGCATTCGATTTCCCGGCAACTTTTCCCGGCCCCTTTGAAATATACATGCAAATCTAAAACGTATATTCGATTAAATGTCATACACAACATCTGAAGCTTATGCAGGGAACTTCCTGTTTCTGGGAGTTTAGGATTTGCGCTGGGATTGCATCAGGATATGGAATTGCAAATACCTCCACAATGTAAATTGCATACCTCATTTATGGGAAGCTGTAATTGCAAAGAGACTGCTGGATGCAATTAGAATTACATTTTGATAGAAATTATTCTATCATATCTTGATACGGCCATTAATTAGTCGATTTAGTCGGGTGTGACTCAATTTCGATTTAGGAAATGCTGCGAGGGTTGCATTCGCAACGTTACGAGTGCAATGAAAGTCTTCTGACTTGAGAGAAACCCAAATCATTTGGGGAGGCCAGAGGCGTCGGCTTAGAATTTTAGGGGAGATTGGGAAACAATCGGTTATTCAATGAAGTACACATATTAGACAAGTACACTCTTATGTTATTACCACTTAAATTTAATCATTCCAAATTATTTAAAAAGTTGCACAGTAGCCATAATATTTTATATTTTATTTAGTTCCCAAGTCGTAAACATACATTTTCCTCAAATTTGTAAGAATTCGGACCTATTTGTTGAATCTTTTAGAAACATTGGTTGAGATATGAAGTCGATGGCTGTGTTTCCTGAAAACCAATTTTTGCAAGAAATGCCGAGAGGCTTCTGAACGAAATAACATAATTATTTAACGACACGCAAGTCGGTTGTACTCTCAACTAGAGCTGGGAACATGCCGTAGAAATTAAGTGCCGTATTAATAAAACTGGCCTACCCTCACCCCACTTCTAAGTTGTTGAGATATGAGTCTGCATCTGCAAAAGAGAATGAGATGCTTGTATTCTCGGTATTTTCAGACATGGTCTAAGCTTCGACGCGTATATGGTAGAGTTCTTCTCCACCCTACTATACGACGTCGAAGCTTGGACTAGTGATGGGCTTATTCGAATGAAAAATAACCGGTTATCCGGTTATTGAAATAACCTCTGTAACTCGGTTTTCATTCCAAGTATTCGAATGAAAAATATCCTCTTCCTGATACGTACTACGTGCCGTATCTCAACGACCTGCGACTGATCAAAATTCTGTAAATAATACGTCATTTATAACCATTAGCAAGGCAGATTGTACTGATTGACCCAAGTGAGGGTCGCGGCTGCTTGTTGATGTTATTAACACATTTGAGACTCCCAGTCGACCAGTTATATTTATGGGGCCGTTCCTATTATAGATAACGCTCTGCTGAGTATGAGATTTGCCGAAGCTGTGTTGGTATTAATTTATAACGGCCTACATTTTTGCTTCGAAACGCGGTTGATTATGCGTAATAAGGGATAAACAGAAAGCGAAATAAGATTTTCCAATATCGTAACAGATTTATATTTAATTTTTAATAACGGAGCAGTCGATGCCCATCCGTCGTCATATGATATGAACGTGCGACAAGAAGTGAATTTCGATGTTTAAAATTTTAAGTGTGCGTCCTTAGAACCGCGGAAGGCTGAACGTAGATAAATTATGGATTCTAAAATATACCGGTATGATGTGCAAGCGAAAAGGGAAGGGTGGCTACTAGAGAAAAATAGATTCAATAGATACTTTGTATTCGCATATTTATAATTTCTTTATGATTAGTATTGATATAGCTATTCTCAATGGTTTAAACTCCTTAGAAATCAAATAAAAATCATTTATACAATTATTATAATTAACGATTAACTGAGTGCCTCTGCTATCTGCAAGTTACGATGCCGATGCAGATGACGGTGAACCGCCAACCGGCAAACCGCTAACCGGCAAACCGGCGAAATCGAAACGAATCGAGAGAGCCAAAATTTATTCGAATGATTATTCAAATAATCATTAGGTTATTAATATCATTCGAATGCAAATAATTCGGTTATGAAAATTGTCCGGTTATGCCCATCACTAGCTTGGACCATTTAAGAGAGTACAAGCCTACGAATCTACCGTCGTCTACTTAGGATCTCCTGCATTGATCACGTCACCAGCGAGAATGATCTAAAAATAATGCGTTACCATTGGCAGCTGCTGAAGACCATTACGCAGAGGTAGCTCGACTAGTAGTTAGGTCACATTATGAGGAATGTGCACAAATACCAAAAAGTGATGGAGAGAAGAGGTCCCTGTAAGAGAAGAATCTATTAACGACACTACCTCGATTGTACTCTCAACGATAGCTGAGATAATTCTGTAGAAAGTAAGTGCTGTATCAAGAAAATGAGAACCACTTTTACCCCATCTCGGCCTGGATCTGAAAAAGAGAATCGTACTATCTTTTTTCCACTCTACTATACGGCGTCGAAGCTTGGGCCGGGTCTAAAGATATGGATAAGAGAGCTTAAGCCTTCAAGATATGGACCTATAGATTTCGTGGATGAATCACTTCACCAAGGAAGAGGTTCTCAGAAGAAAGTGTTGGCAATGGGAGCTGCTGAACACCATTAAGCTTGGCTACTTGGACCACATCAATAAGAATGTGCACAAATACCGCGTCCTAGAACTTTTCATCCAAGTAAAGGTGGAGGAATGAAGTGGACTCGGTAGGAGAATAATTGTACATACGTTTCTTGTACTCTCAACGAGAGTTAGGGTAATTCTGTAGTAATTAAGTGCCAGATTACGAAAGTCAGGGCCACCCTTACCTCACTTCTAAGCTGTCGAGGTCTGGGTCTACATCTGAAAACGAGAATCGTGAGGTGCTATCTTTTCTGAACTTTACTATACGGCGTCGAGCGCGTGGACCATTTCTGAAGATACGGAGATGAGAGTACAAGTCTTCGATCTACGATCTCGTGGACGAATCACGTCGTCGCAACGAAAATATCCTTCGATGAGTAAGCAGTGGAAGCTACTTGGGCCACATCATTAAGATTATGCACAAATACCGCTCCTGCAATTTTCATTTAAAGAAAGGTGGAGGAAAGAAGACGATCCTGTAGAAGAAGTATCTAGTAATAGGCTGTACTATCCACGAGAGCTGAGGGATAATTCTATGGAAATTAAATTCCGTATCGAGAAACTCAGAACCACCCTCGCCCCAATTCTAAGCTCTCTCGTCTCGGACTGATCTGAAAAAGAAAATCGTGAGTTGCTATCTCTTCTCCACTATATGGCGTGGATCAAGTCTGAAAATACGAAGAGGAGAGTACTATTCTTAGAGACCAAGAGGAGGTCCTCCGAAGAATGTGTTGCAAATGGTAGGTGCTGAACACCATTAAACAGAGGAAGCTTGACTAATTATGCCACATCGTTAAGGATGTGCGCAAATACCGCTTCCTACAACTTTTTTCTAAAAAAAAATGGATGTAAAAAGATGGACCTGTTGAAGATTCAATTAACACACATACGTCGGTTGTACTCTCAACTGCTGGGCCTAGATCTGAAAAAAAGAAATCGTGAGGTGCTAGCTTGTAAACTACTGGATTTTTTCGGAATTTTTAACTTCAAGTTTCTACGAAGGGTGCTTATTTAAACTTGAGCAACATTTAATTTCAAACTGGTTGCCTCGAGGAAAGCTCAAATGCCAAGGTCCATGCTACTCAAATGTATAAAATACAGAAATAACACAGTGTAAAAATAAATCGTATAATGGGTTTTTAACTAAATACAAAACAATTATTGATTAAGGAAACACAATATTATGTACATAAAATATCGTAAAACAAGATTCTTTCGTTGTATTAGTTCTGCGTTCTGTTATTTTCGGACGCTCAGCAACACAAACGGTACTTTGCTTTGGGCCGGTTGTTGCCCCTGGACGCTCTCAAAGAAAGCTTGGATGAGATAGAAATGGGTGCTTGTAGGTTCGGATGAGGTAACTCTCATGTACGTGAACTGGAAACGGTAGATCTGAAACAGACTGCATTTGCACCTGCAAAGATGACGTTTGTTATTTATATTTTACGGACGGGCAAATTCAATGGGATAAAGTGATTTACGGTGTCTGTGATGTTCACGGCGAGTGCATTAAGCCTGGCTGGACGTGGTACTTTCTTTGTGAATAAGTTTGGACCACTCGGAATAATATAAACGCGAAGTTTTTACCTTTTACAAAGTCCGGCTTTTTACGGCTAGAATCGCCGGTGACCGCTGGAAGATCACGGTCGATCCGAACTCATGGTAGGTCTGCTCATTTGTCTGCGTTGAGGCACCGGGATTATGCCGGCAGCCTGGAGGTTTTTCCTAGTATTCTGGTAAGCCGTTCTTTAGATTAAGGTTATGAAGCGGTTATGGTAATATTAGCCTGGGGAGGATCAGCTGGAGCGGGAATTAAACGGGTTTCTAGCAAAATGGGAACCGAACCCACCGGTGCTAGTCAGGTCAGGAAAGTGTCTTATCAAGATAGGAACCGAATTCACCGATGATAGCCAGGTCAGGAAAGTGTCTAACAGATGGGAACCGAATTCACCGGTGCTAGACATGTAGATGAGCAGGGCAAACGAGCTAAGCCCCGAGGGGCTTAGAACTTGTGGTCAGGATCGGGAAGTCAGACTGTCAGGTCTCAAGTTTCAAGTGAGATTAACTAGCTGCTGATTCTGCTTTTATACTCTTCGGCCACCTCGTTACTGGGAAATTTCTAGAGAGGCTTGTAGAAGGAACTGCGTGGCGTGCCAGTTTACGCTACGTCCGCGCATCATGGCTAGGATCGCCTACCTAAAATCCGAACGCTATGAAGATGTGAGCGATGATTGTAACAGTTTTAGCGCAATTCAAATTTCTAGCATACTATTTGTGCCTTATGTAAATTTGATGCGGGGGCTAATGTTACAGTCACTTCTCCACTTTACTATACGGTTTCGAAGCGTAGTCCATGTCTGAACATACGGAAAGCGTAGTCCATGTCTGAACATACGGAGACGATAGTACGAGCCTTCGAAATGTGGACATGTCACCAACGAAGATTTATTTCAAGATTGTGTTGCCGATGGGAGCTGCTGAACATCATTAAGTAGGGGAAACTTTTCTACTTGAGCCACATCATGAGGAATGCGCACAAATAGTGTTTCCTAGAACTTTGTAAAGAAAGGTGGAGGAAAGGAGACGGGATCCGTAAGAGAAGAATCTATTAACTAGACATACATCGGTTGTACTCTTAACGTGAGCTGCAATCATTCTGTAGAACTTACCTAAGTGCTGCATCGAGAAAGTCAGAACCGCCCTCACGAAGATGTATCCATTTCTAAGCGGTCTAGATTTCAGCCTGGATATAAAAAAGAGGATTATAAGATTCTATCTCTCCTCCACTCTACTATATGGTATTGAAGCTTGTCTGAAGATACGGAGAGGAGAGTACCTACATTGTCTAGGATATGGTGGATAGATCACGTCGTCGCCAACGAGGAGATCCTTCGAAGAAGGTGTTGCCAACGGGAGCTGCTGAGCGCCATTAAGCAGAAGAAGTTCGAATACGTGGAGCACATCATGAGTAATTTGCACACATATAGCCTTCTACAACTTTTCATCCAAGGAGAAGAATCTATTATACATACATACATACATCGGTTGTACATTCGAATGTAAGCTGGGACAATTCTGTAGTAATAAGTGGCATATCCAAAAAGCCAGAACCACCCTCACGAAAATGCGCCCACTTTTAAGCTGTCGAGATCTCGTAGATCTGAAAACGAAAATGATGTACATATCTTCTCCACTAGAATACGGCGTCGTAGCATGCGCCCTGTCTGACGATACGGAGAGGAAAAGTACAAACCCAACGATGAGAATGTGTTGCTAACGGGAGCTGCACCGTTAAGTAGAGCAACTCGAATACTGGGGCCACGCCATGAGGAATGTGCACAAATACCGACTTTTACAACGTTTTATCCAAGGAAAGGTTGAAGGAAGAAGAGGCTCCGGTAGCAGAATAATCTCCTGGCTGGCGAACCAGAGAAAGTAGTTCAATATTACCTCTGCAGAACTTTATTCGCATCTCGGTGAACAAAATTCGCATAGCCATGCTAATACCCAAAATCCGAAACGGGTAAGGAGATGGAAGAAGAAGAGAATAGTATGAAGCAAGTAGTCGTTTCGACTATGTATGTTTTAATTATGTTTTTCGAAAATGTGATGGTAATAACTAAAGTATATAGATGTAATTAACCATTTTTTCTTTCTTTTGCAACTTTTAGGAGCTTTTTTAGATTTGTTTTTGAGCTTACCATGATTTTTAGTTTGAAAGAGCCATTTCATTTTTAAAGGAAGTAGTAATTTAGACAATTCATTCTACTTATACTTTTTAATTCTATACTTACGATGAAGCATTTTTAGAATTTTATTGTGGCGGTTCCAACATGTGGGTTCCATAAATTTCTGTTATGGGCAGGTCATAAGAATTTGTGAGAAATTACGTGCGTGCAAACTTTATTCATGAGTTTGTCAAAATTAAACGTCAACTCCAAAACATAACCAATAACCTTTCAAAATGAATGTTTATTACAGAAATTAGATATCAAAGTCACAAAAAGTGTTGGAAGTGACCACCGCGTTGAATACATAACTGGGCCCGACCTTCGGCATATATTTCCAGCTGTAAGAAATACCATTTGGTCCACATCTATTTATTTAAAAAGTAGTACTGTAAAGTATAAGAGTCCACTTTTACATGGCTTTCGTTTCCATAGTACATCCAAAATAAAAATATAGTGAAAAACATGATAAAGCCTGTGGGGTTTGTAAGGTCTGTAAGGTTTTTTTGCTGATATATTTTATTTTTCATAAAACACAAAAGTTGAACGGATGGGAACCGCTGGCGTACTTTTTTCAATTTTCTTGCGTTACCGAATAACAATGTAAAAACGGTTTTGCGGGATTTGATGAAATTTTAGACTTGTAGATACGGCGACAGCACGTAGTACATAGGTATAACTTTTTTTAGTCGGGACATACTTTTGTTTTTTGGGAATTTTAACTAATTCATTTTTATACCAATATTATTGTGGCTTTATACGAGGGTGAGATAAGTAGTGAACTAGTACACATAGATGGTGTAAATAAAACTAATATGAAGATGAAGAAATAGTGTCGAAGTTGCTTCTCTCAGTGGACGCATAAGAATTCCAGAAATGATCGACAGAGTCCACGATGTTATTTTGAATGACAGATAACTACACTTGTGTCATCAGGGGTGGTAGACAGTTGCTAACAAAAAAACAGTACCGGGACTGCTCATCCAAGTTTTCGGGGAGAGGGTGCCCTACTTACAAAAAATAACGACAAAAAACTCCATTTCTTTATTTGCAACAATATCAAAATAATATTAGGTTAAGGTTCAGCTGCATCAAGAGCGTATGGAAATATTCATAAAAGTGTGAATATAACTTGATCACATTGAAAGTTCCTGAAGATCTTTCGTCTTTACAAAAAAGTACTGGAACATCGTTCTCTGTGTTCCGGCCCGGATACACCACTGGTGGTAGAGCAAATGGGTATTTTTTATTTTAACAAAAGAACTGGATATGCGCAAACTATCTACGAGTGGGTGCCGCGTTTACTGTGTGCACGTGACAATGCACCGATTCATTTCAGTAGTGTTGCGGCCTAAAAAATTGGAGTGGTTAAAATTCCGACTAACACTCTTCCGGAATCTGAAAAATTTTCTGGCTGGAAAGAAATTTTGGCCAGATGAAGTGACGGTGTCTGTAAATGAATAAAATCTGTCAAGAGCCCATTGCAAAGCTTCAGCATCTTTGAACCAAGAATTAAGAGATTATGTCGAAAATATTTTCTTTTTAATTTTTATCTTTTAATATATAAGATACATTGCAATTTATAAAATCAAAATGGCGGTCCAGTAGGGTGCAAAAACTGCACAAAATAATTATTTATAATACAATTTGTATCAAAAATTGACGTTTGGGTTAACACTCACAGTAGGTTTTATTATGATATGGTTATATAATTCTACATCACGTTATAGATATTAACGATACAAGTTTTATTATGAGCATCTTAACGAAATGAGTTTGATTGCCAAAACGAGGCGATGAGCCGAGTTTTGCGGCAATCAAACAAGTTTCGTTATGTGCCATAAGCATACTTGTATTGTTCAATATTTTATCTTCATCAATAAATTCTGATTCAATGTATTTTTTTATATAAAAAGAGTGCGGTAATATCAATTACCGCACTGAGTGCGGTAGTGAAGCTCTTAACGATACTAAAATTAATTTGGTTAATAGTCTATTAACAACACCGATGAAGATAAAATACATAAATGCATAGACCAGTCATGGTAGAAACCGTAATATTTCTTTCCGAAAGAGTATTCTCATTTTAGCTTTGTTTTTAATTGTTATAATTTTGGATACCGTATGTAACAGGGTTTTAGTTTTCTGTAATTGTGTTACAAGGTGAAACTACAGTAGCAGTTAATTAATAAAAGTTTATAGACAATACCCACTTTTTCCCGTTGTTTCATTATTTATAGTTGAAACATTAACACTCAAATCTGTTTAAGACGGTAACAATCGAATGTATTTTCAACACGGTTGAATTTGAATTGTTATAAACTCGACCCATTCCATAGCGTGCTTTAAATGTAAAGCTCATGTAACTGTTTCATATATTTTCATTTAACTTTATTGCTAGTATCGTATCACCAAGTATAATACAAAGGCAGCTTTGAACCCGAGTCTCAAAGAGGGTATTACGTCCTTCTTCAAATTTTCTACAAATGTGTTTGTTGATTGTTATTCCTAAATATGATCATATATTTAGCAATGCTTTTTAGCGCGTGCTTTCTTTAATTATTTTATGTACGAGTATTCATCGCAGATAATATTTATACATAGTTCTAATATTTCCTACAAGATAGTTTAATTTACATGCCGGCCAGCTAGAAAAAATTTAAAATATTACTATATGCAGTTTATTTACCTTCCGAATTGCAATGGATGTATTGTATCTCGCTAACGTCCATTGTAAAGCTAGTTTTGAGTATATGTTATATATAAAAAACAATCTAGCTAACTTACAAGTTTAGAGAATATTATGCTTTGTAGCTGTATAGGTTCTGTAGTACACAGTCGCTTTCTGTTTCAAATTCATTTACAACTTTTAGCTCACCAATAACTGCTATACTCTATTCACTATAGTCCCGGATTGTCAATGTCAAAATCCAATTAAAAACAATCCTTTATATCATGGTTAATATTTTTAAGTCAAGCTATAGGTAACTAGAAACAATTAATAAAGCCGCTAATGTCAAAACTGTAAATTATAGGTTATATTTCGAACTGACTTAAGCAAAAATAAATAAAAGTTGCCAGGTAACAAATACCCAAATTTTCAATATTACGCTTTTGCGTTGTCCAACCTAGTAGTAACAAAAAAACCAATAGAAATTCAACAGTGCTACCATAAAACGTCATTTTTGACAATCCGGGACCATAGTGAACAGAGTATATATTGTAATAACCCGTCCGCCTAACAACAATAAAAATGGGGGTTTTTAAATATAAAATAAATATTATGGCCAGGGAAACTAGATTTTATCAAATGTATTGGATTCAATTGAAATTCACCTGTCAAACTCGAGGCAAGTTAAAAGAGTGTAACAAAAAAGTTACGACAAATACATGGTTTATTGCCCTTTTCTTATTTTATCTATTTGCAATAAACATTCGGCTAGCTCCGGAGAACAGGAGACAATCTTGCTTCAGGGGTGTGGATTCATAAAATTAAAGAAAAGTTGGTATGACAAATAACTCGTTGTATGACAAATATTCTCAAATATTTCGGGCAAATTCACAATTTCATCTGAAATTTAGCTAACCTATAAATTTGCCTCAGCAAAAAAAATTATATGTGATCACAAGAAACAGCATAAATTGATTCGAAAACCATCAAAATGACAAAGAAGCGTCAGGTAAATATTCATACTGTGACGTAGCAACTACGAAACTAATTTTGTTTTTAGTGTGACGTCGCAAGAGACTCGCGACAGCTTTTTGTTTCATATACGGCACAAAAATTAAAAATGCCGCGTCATTTCGCATTTTCAAAGGACGCTATCTAAATTTCTGGAAACTGGACGGCTCTGGACCACTGGAATATGGCACTCCACCTTGTAGACAGCCTGATCTTGCAGAAGTTCAGAAATAATGGACCTATGGCAACGCTTTCCCTGTGAAAATCTACCTTAATCGGAGACCTCTCGGACGCTGGATATGCTCCCCAATTGACGCCACAGGAATAGTTCACTTGTGAATGGCTGGTTGGTTGAATTTTCTGCACGCTCTAACTCCTGAATATCCTCGCTACAAGTAGCAGGCACTATTCTAGCTAGGCGAAGCTGCTTGCATAAGGAAAAGCACTTGGACGTATTTTTCTGCCGGTTTATCTGCTTCACCTGGTCCTCTTAACACCTGACAAACTATCCCCTCAGATGCACTGAACACTGAATAACTTTACACACAATGGGTACAACTAATAAATTTTTTATTTACAATTTTACCTGATAATTGAGGAGCTCAATGTGGCCCCAACACACAATTTTCGAGCTCGTTTAGTTATTATTAATAAATGACAGTCAGGTCGCTTAGCAACTAGATATTCAAATGTTTATAAAGAAAATCAGGATTGATAACATGTTTAACCTTATATGGACTACAGTTTTGATGTCATGTCTTTGCCTAACAACTAATATTGTCTTTTTATTGGAATAATGTCACAATACATGCTCTGCTTTTAAATCACTTTTGTTTATAATGCACTGATACACTTGGAGTTCATTTCACGTCTCACTAATTGTCTTTCGATCGGTTGCCTTGCATTTTCATTGCTCTTTGCAATTATTATTTTGCTAGCACGGTTTCGATTACCTTTCAGCTAATCTGCCTTTTGCTGGCTTATACGGTTTTACTACATAATGCTCATATTCTTTTTGTATTTAACAAATCATTTTGTATTATTCTGTTCACAGTATGTCTGACATTAATTAGCTCAATTCCGTCAGTTACAAATTAAATTGCATTAGCCCTTCCGAACATTTATCATATCTGAAACGCTGATTGTAACTCTTCTAAAACCTGCTTTGTTTCACGCTAACTTTTATCCCTCAAATTATTAGTTACTGCTGCTCACATCAAGTGCACTTAATGATGTAAAGTATTGATTATCTTGCGATAGATAAAATGTTTAATTCTGTGCTCATGCTGACCTTATTCATTTAGTTAATTAGGGGAATCAGAATTTCTATGGGCAGTGAACCATTGCAATATCTTTAAATCAAATTTATTAAGACGTAAATTTGTTATCCTGCGTGCTACCTTTCATATATTTTACCAGTTTGTTGTAAATTTTTATTGTACGCTTCGGTTCCGTAGTTGTATGTGACACCATCTATCAACCTTCGCGTGCCTCTTTTGGAAGTAATTTTAATATAAATAACATTCCTTTTGGAGGGAAAGTGCATTTAAGGCAGGTTTTAACTGTGGCCCTGTATGCTGCCAGACAAATATTTATTCAAAACTGTATCACATCTTACGTCAATGATCAACATTGGGGATATTTAAATTAACTAAAAATATGTATATCGTACAAAAGTTGACACATTATAATTTGCTAAATTTTTATTAAAAATTGGAAATAGCGAATATCCTTCCGCAAGTGGCGATGTAATCAGTATTCCTAGTTTTGTAAGTTGCGAAATATTCCCAATCCCAGAGCTCTAACTGTAACACTACGGGCTGTTAGAAACAGAAATATATTGAAACAAAATTGTTCAAGGGCTGCTCAGACTCCTAACCAACCCCAACAGCGCCACCCCTGCGGTGATGCTTAATTTTGCAGTCGCGAAGCAATTTATTGGAATCTTATTGGGTGCTCTCGTCAATTGCAGAGGCGAGCTACATCGTTGTTCTTTGTCGAGCGAAACAAAGCGACGATTTTGAATTTTTCATAAGGTTTGTAAACTTGGATTAATTGTCCTTGTTTTGAAATGGGAAGCGAAGTATAAAACAGTCTCGAAACTCGTTACGCGCGTTTAAATACTTTCTTCCAACCTAATTGTTGTCAATTTAGCCTATAATTTAACGAATGTCAACAAGGGCAATAAAATTAATTAAATGTGAAACGGTTACAGCATTTCTTGATCAATTATGCACCCAATGAAACAGTTCCATTAGTTAATTAGCAAATGTAAAATGCGAAGGCACAGTATTGCTCGTCGTTAATTAATATGATAAAATTCCCTGTTTGTCTACGATTACTGCAAATTATACAAAGAAGTTCCGGAGTATGCAAAGTAAATTATTAACATTCATAAACGAAAGCCCCCAAGTTTTAATACCTAACTTTATTTCGAATAAAATTTCCATTCGTTTCCTCTTCTTTTTACATAAAATTGCTTCTTTTTCATCCCCCTGGCGCATGTACAGTTCAATATTGACTGGCCTCGAGTTTTTCCACGTACATCATTCCAACAAACTTTTTAGTGCTACTTAAAGGCGAAATTTAAAATACGGTGTGCGCACAGAAGATTCTTTAACTATCTCGACTTCTCGCAGCTTTCTAATGGAAATTCGTTGTAAATATTTTACTTGGGACGTGCCCTTTTACCTCGTACGCACTTGGAAGCGTAACAAACGATTCGACAGTCGATAATGGGGAGTTTCTCTCAATATTTAGACCTGAACAGCATAAAAATCGTAACGGTTACTAATTTATTGAAACGTTATGTACTACTTTTATTCGAGCAAGTTTTTAAGAATGCGCTGCTTTTATACAAAAGATTTTTACTGCAATAATAATTAATAACTGACTGCATATTAAAGTGATTATGATTTCAAAAACAGCCAATTACTTGTCTACCAATTTATAATCGTAAACAGTTACGCGCAGCTGTCTGCATGGAAAAATTAATTTTAGTACGAAAAGTCTCCGGCTATAACAATTTTCGTGACACGTTATTTTCTGCTCACTGACCTACGTTACGAATGTGCCCGGAATATTTATGCATTGTTCAACGGTTCAACCGAATATCAATCGGGGAGAACAGCAGATCACTGTAACCTCTTTTTAATACATTTTCAAAAGGCTATGTTTTCAATGAATTTTGTTAAGTGAGTCTAGGGGCAATACTACTGTAGTAATTATGGTGCGTTTATGATTACTTGTTTTTCCAATAACCATAATTATCCATTGGAAATGTATTTACTGCATTTAAGATGTCTTATTTGATTCTTGCTACCCATAAGTAACACTTATGATTATATCTAGCATGTATTCTAGGTTACTCACATTATATTTCTTGTTAATTTACATGGAAAATTCAAAGGTTGCACAACAAAAATGGTTCAGCTAATAACAGTTATAATTATCAAGTTATTTCATACGAAATAATTGCATACCAGAAGGCACTAATTAAGCAACGAACGTGAGATAACAATATTGTGTTTCCTGTAATATTGTTTCTTTAACTGAATTGATTAGAATGTAGTCTCGTAATAACATGGACTGCTATCAACTCGACCGGTTTACATTATTTAAAGCTGCAATTTATTATATTGTATAGAAACGGGCAGCATTATCGACATTAGTAGTATTTCACGTTGTTTATTTCCATTCAAAACATTATAATTTAATTTATGTCTTTTCGGTGTGTCGCTGCTTTTTCAGTTTTCTAGCTAGCAGTTACTTATTCGGTTGAACGGCTTGTCGCTATAATGGATTTTTGAGTTCCACTTTCGAATGCACTCGATTAATAACATTTCTTAATAATTCAAATCTATATCTATTTTGTAAATTAATAATCAGTAGTCAGTCTTAACATCATCTTTTAACAAACATTCTTAACTTAATTTTATTATTAAGAAACGAAGAACAATCTTCAGCTTCAGCTGTTTTCTTCCTACTTTAGCACAAGTTTCCGCATAAAACAGGTACGTGGACGTTTAACGTTTCATTATTTTTTCTCTAAAGTATTATATTTAAAAATAAGTCAGGACTTTTTTCAAGGGCAACGAGCTTTTGCTATTATATAGTACAGGAACAGAATAATAAAAGAAGTTTAAAATGTAATTTAAATATTACTAAACCGGGAATTGATTAAAGTTGCTTTGAATACTGGAAATATATTTATAAGAGTTAATCTGTGGGTGCGTTTCTGGTGCGTTGTAGAGTGAAATCTGAATGTAATATGAAAGGCAATAAATGCTTGATAAATGAAAATGAAGCTTGACACTGCGAATTCGAAATTATGTTGGGTAAAATCTGAAATGAGGTTATGGTACTTGGGCTCCCTCAAACATGTTCGAGCAGGGCCGTATTTGTAATGAAGTAGAAGACACGATCGCCTCTAGCACAACATTTTTAGGGGCGGCAAATTTTGAGTAAAAAACGACAATCGCCTTTATTTTTATTATGCCTTTAGTAAATTTTGCTTATGAGTAGTTCCTAATGGACGGTGAGGGCGGACTACACCACTGATTTTTATGAAAATGGTAATTTTAATTTCTTTAATTTTTCAGTTCCGAAATGTAAAATTAAACGAGGCATGAATGGACACACAAATTTTGTTTACAAAATACTTCTGTACAAGTCTGCTCTAAAATAATCAGGGAAGCAAATATTTTCATACAAAGAAATTACCATTGAAAACCACATGGTGCGTGTAGTATTACTACATGCTGTATAATTGCCCATTTGAAAGCTGGCATACTAAACCTGTGGTGTACCACCCTTGACAGAGTGGTGAGCACAGCCCTAGCTAACTCTAACTCTCGGCAGAAAATGGTGTGAGTAAGGAATAGGCAGAGATGCTTAGGGTTAAATACACTCTATCAAGCAACAAAATTTTGGGCGCTTCACGTTAAACACAATAAAAAAAAACGCAACAGTAACAAGCGACGGAAATTTACAACAAGAAGTAAAGCAACAAGCCATGAAGACGTCGCGTGTATCAGAATGCCTAAGAGACATCGTTTGGAAAAATAAGTATCTTAACACGGAAAGCAAGACAAGAATATATAAAACTGCTGTCAGACCAATCCTAACATACGCAGCAGAAACGATACCAGATACCTCCAAAACAGCACAGATAATGCGAACAGTAGAGATGAAAATAATACGAGGCATTCATGGAAGGACACTCTATGATAGAATTAGAAGTGAAGAACTCAGAGACAGATGCGGATGTAGGCAAATGGGCTAGACCAAGAAGAAAATACTGGAGCAATCATTTAGCTGGAATGGAGGCAACAGACTGGTAAAAAACGCCAAACTCAATAAGCCGATGGGGAAAATAACTCCAGGTAGACCACCAAAACGTTGTAAAGAATGTTGGACCTCAACATCAGAGGAGGCTTAACGGAATAAACAGGCAATGTGCCTACCAATATGGATCATCCATATATGAAAGCAAGAAGAAGAAAAAAAAACAAATCTAGCTACCAAAACTAATCACCTATCTTGTAAGGCTCTCACTTCAACATAATCTTAAAAAGAACAAACGAACCAGTTCAAAGAAAATATGAATGAGTAACATTAAATAGAGTTTTAATATTCAACAACAATTATAAGGCACAGCCTATTGCCTAAAAACATAATTTAGACAAAATAAATGGGTTTAAACCATCAGCAATATTGAATCCAACATATGAGGTTGAAAACATAATAAAATTCGGAGGCAATGTAAACACGTCCAAATAATGTTTTCTTTACTCGAAGCTTCTGTCGATCGCAAGTGTCATGACAAGCGCCTCGAGGACGCTCGCGGAAATACGTACAAGGTACATACAAAATTTCAGCCCCATTAAATGATGTATTACCAATGCATCAAGCGTTGCAAACAAGATGAATTGTTATCGCGTACAGTTTGATAATCGACGGCCTTCGTAGAACTGTTAATACTTAGGCAATAGCCCTTTACCGATAAAGTAAGCAACAAGCTGAAGTTCAATGCATGTACTTACGGAATGTAGATGCACTATCTTGCGATACTACGTAGGTCTTACCAGCTCCGGCCTGGAAATGCTAGTTTAGACCCTGAAGCGCATACAGATGGGCTACAGAAGCCGTTTGTCACGATGAATTCCGCCAGAGGAACTGATCGCTTACAACCCCAATCTGAGCTTAGGGCCGGGAAGCTGTTGCTCGTAGTAAGGGCAAGAGAGCAGTAGATGCGAATGCCGTGGACGTGGAAGCAGTAGGCCACATGGAAGCAGGTATAATACCACAAAATTAGAACTCACAAAAAAGAAACTAAAAGGAAAATCTTTCCATATCTGGAAATCGGCCTGATCGTGCATAAAGGGACGCCGCCTTCGACGAGAGCTGGTATTAGAAGACCGCAACTCAAAAATTTTCGAGCCAGGTACTCTCTTATCGGAGGTCGAGCGCTCTTCGGAAAAACCTAAAATTGCTATGCTTCGCATCGCCTAAAAGGAGCGTGCGGTAAATAAAATTAGAGATGCGGCTGCATCAAGGAGCGGAATACAAAAGTAACGCATAAATGAAATGGGGCGTTACAGTGGAGTCTACAGAATTTCGTAAAGTAAAAGTGGGATTATATATTTTTTGTCATTTTGAAACTATAATCTTGTTTATAGGCACTTGATAGTGGGCGTAAAATAGCTTTTTGGCCATAGGGCCTATGAAGTTGCTAAGCAGTATAACAAGCACCAATAATGTAGTATAACAACACGAACAATGTGCGTAGTAACCATCGCCCGCCAAAAATTCACAGCGCCAGCACGACTATGACGCAGTAGTCTGTAGCCAAAATATTGAATACTTGAATTTTGTCCATGTTGAGAAATAAAATAAAATAAAACGTTGTATATACCGCGTGCCTAATCATGATTATAGTTCTCAGGAAATTTAAAGCTCTCAGCTTCGCTTCGCTCTTTAAGCGTTCCCTCTTGCTGTAATATATTAATTATGCCCTTAATACATAAATAACTATTATATACATTTATAAATTGATTCACACGTAAACATTAATTGCCCAGTATTCTGTTGCAGATCGTAATAAGTATTATTAAACATAATTTCATTTTATCATTTTTTCAATGTACCTACACGTTGATTACCAAATGAATAAAGAACAGACTTACGGAAAAAAATGACTTCCGGGATTGGACCGTTTTATTACTGAAGAACTCAACGATGCGCCCACTTTCGTACGGAGCTTTTCAGGAGGAAAAAAAGCAAAAAGAGCACGGTAACTCAACGTGTTAACCACGCCAGAGGTGAAGCTCTTTGCAAAAGAGTGGTTAACACGTTGAGTTACCGTGCTCTTTTTGCTTTTTTTCCTCGTGGTCAAGCCTCTTACGAAAGTGGCGAAACGTTGAGTTCTTCGATCTCAATCATGACACGGTCCAATCCCGGAAGTCGGTTTTTACTTAATGACAATGGCCGTGAAAGCCTCCGAAATCAAAGAACAGATTTAGTAATATTATTATTTAGATATTATACAGTGTGTCTCGCAGAATAGCAGACATAAGAAAATTAACATTGGGAAATTATGAAAGGATCAACTATTGCTGTGTACGCACTGAAGTACGTAATTGATCAGAAATGAAAGCAATTTGAAATTAATTTAATGTTTGTCTTTTCTCACCAATCACAGAACTCGATGTCTACAAAGCAATAGTTGATCGTCCAATAATTTTCTAATATTTATTTGGCTATGTCTGATAGTTCGTGGGACACATTGTATGATATGTGCATTCATTTGTATTCGCCAGTACGTGAATCAGGGTGCGTATTCTCTTCACCTGTTTTGTGTACTCTTAGGGGTACGTGTACCGCACTTTGAGAAACCCTGCTGTAAAATAAATATATCGTTCGGCCTTTAAATGATGTCTTTATATCGGTTGATCAAATAAATTTCAGTTCTTGTGTGCTGCGACTTCATGATGTGTATATGGAACCACAGTACACTAGAACTGAATTTATTTAATTACCCGATATAGCGTACAGAGCTTCGCGCGAAGGAAAACTTTCTGCAGTGCCCCCGTACGGGGGCTTACATCCTTTCGTGTCCAAATCTGAGCGGATATCTATTTGATGCCTAATTGTTATTAGTACTAATTAGGCCTTCGTGTCGCCTGTACATCCACGGTTAGTGCCGGCTTAGACATAGCGCTCTTAAGCGACGTCCCTTTCGTGCGTCGTAACAGACAGTCGACTTCTTTAAATATTATGTAAGCGGCGTGCGTCTCTTTTATTTTCGTGACAGGGAAGCCGTGCCAAAAAACAGATAATTGGTTAAAAGCACCTCGGAGGCGCCGCGGTGACAGATATCGCGTCCCGACGGCCGCATCCTGAGGTCAGGCGTTCTGCACGAACAGGTGGTGCCCCCGACATGGTACAGCTGTTCAGCTGTCAGCACGATAAACTGCAAAATCCCGCAACTTGAATCTGTTGATTCCGCCGTAATCGCTGTAAGCTCTTGAGCGGTGTCAAAAATCGGGACGCGACAAAAAATTAATTAAAGCCCGCGCTGTGTGTAACTCTGTAGGAAATGAAAATCATTTAGCAGCGTCGTTATAAAAGTTATAAAATGAAATTTCCGGGCCACAAAGCATGTCTGGGGGAGATGATATATAGGAACGCATTTTTTGCGTACTATTTATAATGGAAAGAATCAATGTTTGCAGACGGCGTTGCCGCGCTTCCGCCAGTCGTGGAATGCGAGTGTTATTGGCAACCGCGGTCCGCAAGGATCGATTCGTCCTTTCGGCTCCGCGCTGGAAGCAATGGTTCCTCCTCGGAGATGTTCGTACGGGCTTCGGGGGGGCCTAGGGGTGCTGTGCCCCCGTCTTCCGGAGGGAACTGGGCTGGGTCCACGTTGCCAGCCCGTCCGTTTACGGGACAATTAGACAAAATGAAAATTTGCGATTGTAATCGCGAATAGACTGATTTTCGCGAAACGTCTAGCTTGCTGTCGCTCCCGCTGCGACTTTTGCAGAGTATAAAACGACCTCCGGTTGAATTAATGTACAGCTCCAGATTTGTTTGCATTTGCTAGTGTTAAGCTCTCGACGTCGATAACAATGCAACGAATTCTGCAAATTCCCGTTTATTTAGATACCAAACGACTAGCAACAGCGGCAGTACGAATATTTTTAATTTGTTACTATCACATAGTAGTATATGTTGCCTTGAATAATACCGAGAATATAGGAAATAATGTAAAACTAGCTATTATTAAAGCAACACGTTTTAAATAAAATAGGATCTCACTGAATGCAACTAGATATAAACGTCCGATTTGTAACTTTTATATCCAATAAATGCAAATTCATCAGTAACTGAAACAGATCCAAACCACTTCACTTTGCACATGATTTTTTACGCAATACAGTAAAAAGCGTGGACGTTTTTTCAACTGCAGTTGAATATGTACTCCGAATTAATTAGAACAATTCTCAAATTGACGCTGCGTTGTGGATTCCTCCGGAATTAAACTGCTTGCTGAATGCTCATCAATATAATTAAATTCTAAGGTTATTTGTAAACTTCGGCGCGTTTTTAATTGGAAAATAAACTAGTCAAGCTTTGGCTGAATGCTGGAAATACATATTGAGTAGTTCTCAACAACCCTTTGCTTTTTTGCTGTTTGTGGACGAGAGGTGAATATCTGAGAATCGCATTTTAAAAGCAAAAATGAGAGCGCCTCCACCAAATGCAAGGTATTTTCAAATTGACATATTGCATGGTGTCAAATTAAAAACTTGAAGATGCAAAACTATTTATTAAAAAATAATTATTGTGGTATTGATATAAATAGTGAACAAAATGCACAACTGCTTGAAATTATTAGTTCCGGTGTAGCGCTACCTTAAACAACATTTTTAAAAGACGTGCCTTTTTGCGTTTATTGAAAAATTGCATTCGTTATTTGTAAAACAATTTTAATTAAGTAGTTTACCCTGATTTGATTAAACTATGCTATTATTTTCTATCAGAATTGTAACGGTACGTTTGGAAGCCCCTCCATCGGGACGTAAACTCTAACGAGACGTCTCGTACGTCTTAATATTTTTACAAATTAATTTTTTCTTCGTTACCTAGCTAGCTCAGTGTATGCATGAAACTTTAAAATGCTCCTGTCGTGGTTACGAACGATCACTACGGGCCAAAAAAAAACAGAAAGTTGGCCGATACCTGTAGGATTTTCGGGCTGAAGCTATTTTCAAGCAAATTCACAAGAAAAGCCAATTTGCTTACACAAATAAACAACAAAAATCAAGAAAACAAGAAAATAGGATTAAAACCTTAAAATGATGGGCCATTCCCAAACACAGCGATAACTCGGGACTATTCGCATTTACATTTACACAACGGCAGGATAATAGTTTCTGCCATATATACATATAAGTATATACATTTAAAACATATTAAACGTGCGCCCCCAAATAACTGTCTTTAGATCGCGATCATTATAGTGCATGCATGTCCGCTGTCGGATTTCGTGAATCAAAACCCGGATTCCTAATTCACATAGGGATTTAATTTGTCTGTACATTTCTTTCAGCTAGCTCGATTTTCACAACACAACTGGCGCAACCGCTTATTTCTTAAGCCGCAAAAATTTCGCTCATCAAATCACGTTCTAGTAGTCTCGCCTGAGAGCTGCGCCTGGTCCTCGGACTGGATTGCGTCGCCAAACCTTGAGCGGTGCGATGCGACGGAATATCCTCGCAGCTGACTCAGATTACTCTGGCGCCTCTCGGTCGAATGACGTCATGGCATCAATAATGGACGCCACGAAGCTACGTGGCTATTTTGCAAGTGTGTATTTACCATGTACGCTATTCATAGGGTGTCTGCTGGACACGCAAACGCTGCTTGCTGCACCCCAATTTATTCAGCAAATTTTAAACAATGCAAGCCGCTTCTTATTTAACGCGCCGCAGGTACAATGCACTAGGAGCCGCTTACGCGCATATAGCTCGGCTTCACAATTTGCGCGCTGCACATGCCCGTATATGTCGTCTCCTTAATTTTACGTTTAGTTGACATCGATTCTTTAGACAAGATCTTTGTGTTTTGCCAGTGTATTTTGTGATTGTTACCCCAAGCATGTTCTGCCAGCTTAGACTGATTGAATTGATAGGTTTTCATCATATTTTTATGTTCTTTAACTCTAACTGCTAAAGGTCTGGATGTTTCACCGATATAGTATTTCCCGCATTCACAGGGGATACTATATATACAATTCTTTGAATGTTGTTTTTCGTTGAACGGTTTAGTTTTTGTAAGAACTGACCGTAAGGTATTCATCGTTTTGAATACTGTCCTAACATTGAATCTATTCCCAATTCGTCTAATTTTGTCAGATATGCCTGGAATATAAGGTATAGTTAGAGTATTATATGTTTGAGTGTCATTTCTTTGTACGCGTGTGGCATTGTTTCGTGTATTGAAAATGTTCCGAACAAGAGTCTCTGGATAGCCATTATCTTGTAAAACATTAACAATAAATTCTTTCTCTTTTTGGAAAATTTAATCATTAGAGCAAAAAACTTTGGCTCTATCGTAATAGATATTAACGATACAAGTTTGATTATGAGCATCTTAACGACACGAGTTTGATTGCCAAAAACGAGGCGATGGGCCGAGTTTTGCGGCAATCAAACGAGTCTCGTTAAGTGCCATAAGCAAACGTGTATTGTTCAGTATTTTATCTTCATCAATAAATTCTGGTTTAATGTATTTCTTGATACAAAAAGAGTGCGGTAATATTCATTACCGCACTGAGTGCGGCAATGAAGCTCTTAACGATACTAAAATTAATTTGGTTAAGAGTCTATAACAACACTGATGAAGATAAAGACTTTTTACAACACCTGTCTTTGTGTTTTTGTGATGGTTGGAGTTAAAACGTAAGTACCTATTAGTGTTGGTTTTTTACGGTATACTGATGTTTCAAAAATATTTATTGTGCGTGCGATTAGTGTATCAAGAAAAGGTAACTGGTTGTTTTGCTCTGTTTCTAATGTGAATTTGATGGATGTTTCTTTACTGTTAATATGTTCAAGAAATTTGTCCACCTCATCCATATCATGAGGCCAAATTGCAAAAACATCATCGACATATCTCCACCAAACTACTGGTTTGTTGGTATACGTGTAGACATGTTGTTGTTCAAAGTCTTCCATAAAAATATTACTAACAATGGGAGATAAAGGTGAACCCATTGCCATCCCGAAATCTTGTTGGAAAAATTCATTCTTTAGTTGAAAGTATGTCGTTTTAATGCATATTATTAAAAGTTCCATAATGGTATAAATGTTTAATGTTGTTTGTGTATGTAATGTTTTATCGTTTTGTAGCCTATGTTTAATGATGTTGAGTGTTTTGTTACTGGAACACATCAAAACTAACCATTAAGTGTTGTGTGTTTATGTTTGCTTCTTTAAGTTTTTAAACTTTATAAATAATTCTCACGGAAAAACTTTGGACTTAGCTTTAATAAATATGACCAGTGTTACCGTATCTGCTTTCGATGATCCCTTGGTATAGAAGACTCTTATCATAAAGCAATTAAAATTAGATTTAAACAAAGAATTGCTTAAACCTCTTAAAGTAAGTAAAACACGGTATTTCTGTTCTAAACTTGCTGATTATAATATTATTAACACTCTAATTAGTGCGGTAAATTGGAGCGATTGTTTTTTACACTTAGATTGTGATAACGCTGTAAACTTTTTATATGAAACTTTAAATGATATTATTGTTAATAACGTTCCCAAGAAACGTGCTAAATCTACGTTATTCCCCACTTGGTACTCTTGTTCTACAATATGCTTATTTAAAAAAAGCATAAATATAATTCTAAATGGAAGCTTTATAATCGCATTGTCGATTATAATACATTTTCGTCTGTTAAATCGGCTGTGAAAAAAAACATAAAAAAGGATTTTGCAACATATAAAGATGCTAGTGAATCTGCCATTCGTATGAATTCAAAGTCTTTTTGGAAATTTTCGTCATCACTGCGCTCTCAAGACGCTTACCCCAAATGCTTTCGTTATTTAGATATGAAATCAGACAATGGACAGGAGATTTGTGAATTGTTCAGTGATTACTTTTCATCTGTATATGAACCGTCAGATCAATCTTTCATTGATAACACTATGATCTGTCCAGAATTTCAAGACCTAAACAATCCTACTAACCTCTGTGGTATTTCGATCCCAAAGGATGTTATTTTACATAAATTAACTTCGTTAGATTCAAATAAAAATGCAGGTCCAAATGGAATCCCACCGCTTTTCGCCAAAATGTGTGCAACTTCACTATCGGAACCTCTATTTATAATTTTCAATAAATCGATAATTGAGGGTGTTTTTCCTGCCTTATGGAAAAAAGCATATATTACGCCTATTTTTAAATCTGGTGCACGAGATCTTGTTACAAATTACCGTCCTATCTCAAAACTATTCGTATTCTCAAAATTATTTGAGAGTATTGTTAAAGACCATATATTTGAAACTTTCAAATATGTAATAATTTCTAAACAGCATGGGTTCTTCTCAGGGCGCTCGGTTCTCACAAACCTCACCTGTTTCTCAAATTATCTGCACTCAAATGTTGATAAAAATGTGCAAGTGTGGATGTTGTGTATACTGACTATACTAAAGCGTTCGACAAAATTGATCATGCAATTCTTATCAAGAAACTATACAATCTGGGCATCCATGGAAACTTTCTGAGATGGCTCTGTTCGTATCTTAGAAATAGATCCCAGGCAACTGTTATTAATGGTTATTCATCAAAATTTTTGGGTGTGACTTCTGGTGTCCCCCAGGGTAGTCATTTGGGGCCGCTTTTATAAATGACATCAAGCATTTTATAAAACATAGCCAATATTTGTTGTACGCAGACGATTTGAAAATTTATTAGGCTATAAATTCTTGTTTTGATGCCGATAAGTTGCAAGAAGACTTGGATTCTATATCGGAATTTTGTAATTTTAATAAATTACAGCTTAATCTAAAGAAATGCTTTAAACTGTCTTTTCATAGGAAAGTTAGTCCTTTTTTATTTAATTATAAGTTATGCAACACACGTCTCGATTCAGTTTCTGAAGTTAAAGATCTAGGCGTAATTTTTGATTCTAAAATCAATTTCCAGGCTCATGTTTTACATATTACTTCAAAAGCTCTAAAAATGCTAGGTTTTATATGTAGAGTTGGTAAATTTTTTAAAACCATTTTGTCGTACAAGATATTATACTACAGTCTTGTTAGGAGTTCTCTTGAATTGTGTAGCCCTGTTTGGAATCCCTTCTATAATATTTATATAGATCAGATAGAACGTGTGCAGAAGAAATTCACTAATCACCTAACCTATAAATTTAATCGACAACTGCATTTATTAAATTACGAATCTAAGCTAAAAATGTTTGGCATGTCTTCTCTGTCGGACAGAAGAGTGATCAGTGACTTACTTCTCCTCTTTAAAATTGTTAATAGCTTAATAAATTGTGAATATTTAGTAAGTAATTTAGGTCTCAACGTTTCGGACTATAGGCTTAGAAAACCATTACTGTTCTGTGAGCAGGTGTAAGTTACCAACCTTGGTTGTAACGCAATTTTGCGAAGGTCGCCTAAAACCTATAATTCTGGGTTTTATAATATTGAATTGTTTAATGTTAACTTATCCACTTTCGTTAAGTCTGAGTTTTTTTTTATATTAGTACTTAGATTATATTCAATTTTTTCTTCTTTGTGTTTTTGTTAGTTTTCAGCTACATTTAATTTTAAAATTTTCTGTTATGTATTAGTGGTGACCCGTTTTTGGAACTGCGATCTTCCGTACGTTCTGTGGGTCGCCCTCTATCATGTAAATAAATATATAAATAAAGGAAATGTGGCGTGTTCTTTATATATGTGTCTGTGTTTCCTGATATAGGACTGAGTATTTTAAGTAAATATTTAGCTAAACTGTGACATGGAGAACCTATAGAACTATTGCCCTAAGTGGTACATTTGGTTTGTGTATCTTTGGTAATCCATAAAAATGTGGTGGTTTACTGTAGTGTGGTGTTAGTGTACGTCTTACAAAATCTGTAAATTGTTCTCTGTGTTTGTAAAGTGTTTTGTATACTTTTGTTTCTATTGTATGTGTTGGATTTTTATTTAGTTTAGTGTATTGTCCTTCACTAATTAGTGTTCAAAGTTTTTCGTTGTATGTGGTTGTGTCAAGTACTACTGTGGCGTTGCCTTTGTCTGCAGGTAGAATTTTAATTGTGTTATCGGTTTTTAGTGTGTGTAGTGACTGTTTTCCTTGTTTGGATATATTTTGTCTGATTGTGTAAGGTCGTTCAAGTATGATTTTGTTTCTAATCCTGTATTCCTGTCTAATGTCTTCTGGAAGTTTTTGACAAGTGTCTTCTATAGCTGTAACTAAATCAAGTTTATTAATTCGTTTTGGCGCCACTGCGTAGTTGAGTCCTTTGCCAAGAACTAATTTGTCAGTGGCGTTTAGTTCTTTAGAAGACAGATTGACTACAGTTTTAAAAAAAGGGTCACTGTTCTTTATTGTATTAAGTTCAATTGTGTGTTTTCTTGTATGAGGTGTTGGAACTTTTTTAAGTGTGTACGTTTCTGCTCTGTGTGTGATGTAGGTATAATTAATAGAGTTGTACATACGGTTGAAATCGTCTTCCCAAACATTCCTTTGCATCACCTGTTCCAGTTCGTTTATGTCACAAAATAATATTACTTTGTTATGTCTGTAAAATTGTATTTTATCTCTGAATAGAGCTTCACTCGCTCTTTTCATAATGTTACTTGAACGAGCACTTACATAAGGTGCTTTGAGTCTAAACCCTTTTGGAATAATACAGCTATTTCTACAACGACATAGATAAGTTATACTATTTTCAGAGTGTGACAGCTTCTTGTAGAGGTTTTCCCAACTTCGGAAGTTACTAGTTATGTTAGGCCCATACCTTTCGTTAAGATAATCTCTGAAACTTCTTTGTGTCGTGAATCTCTAATTCATATTCTTATTTTGTTATTTCGCCACTCTGCAAATTAAAATTATTGAATAACGTAAATAACGAGTGTTTCGAGGGACAATCTGCCTTCGTTATCAACGATTAACAATTAAAAAGGGACAAGAAACTTAGCTTTTTTCACGGAGATTGAAAAACCATCAACCTCCAATGAATTGCTTGGTACTTAATTTGCAGAGTGGCGAAATACCCAAATAAGAATATGAATTATAGATTCACTCCACAAAGAAGTTTTAAAGATTAACATAAAAATTTACATGCATACAAAATTTGAGACCGGTAGATGTAATTCTTTTTAAGACACCCGGTATTGTATCAAGTAAAACGCTAAAGCGGGCTACTCCATCCTGTGTGACAATAAATAAATACAGGCCCATAATCCCTTTTCCGAGGCTCCTGGGGGCAGTGTTTCGGACTTCAGAATAAAGGTAGCGCTCCTCAGTGGAGTGTAAGCAGCACCCCATAATTAAGCATCAATACTGCAGTAAAAACGTATTAATACGCCTCCACGTCACATCTTGAGTGAGTGTGAAGTTGGATCAGCTGTTCGCGCGCCAAACAAGCCTTGTTATACACAAACGACTGACGCTCCACGAAAACACTTTCAAAACTTTTCAAATTTCGAAATACTGTATTGCACATTCCTATAAGCTTTAGGGTAATTCTCCAGGGAAAAATGACTTAGAAGACACCTTAGTAAGAAATTGCTCTCGTAGTCGCGTTGCCTTTGCACTATTCATATAGTATAATCAATATTACTAACAAATTTAAATGGAGATAGCTTATATATAGATTTAAATTAGTTTGTGTTACAAGTGGGAAAAAGACATCATTGCCTTACCTGTGTGCATTGCAGAACGAGACGAACCCGAGTTCTGTAAACACGCAAGTAAGGAAATTATGCGTTTTCCCACGCGTCATACAAGATTTTATCTATTTTCGGAAGAAAAATTTAAAAAAACTTTACTTACATTATTTACTTTTCCTTCTAGTAGGACAAGTAATTACTTTTCCCACTAGTAAGGAAATGAACTTTATTTCCTAACACAAATTGAGAATAGTAAGCTTTTTCTAATTTAAATAGAAAAACAAGTTTACTCTGAAAGTATTTGCATAGGTGTAATGCACCATAATCAATTTCATCAGCACTGAAACAAAATATATAGAAACACTAGTGAGTCACCCGAGCTACGCTTCGCTTCGCTAATTGCACGATTTAATTAAATTAAATAACGGGTGTTCATAAACAGTCGTCATCCCAGTAGGTTTTGACTTCAAAAACGTATGTCTATTATAATTGAGAAAAACTGCGCTATGACAGTACTCAATGACGTTTCATTGTGCTGCATGAATTAATCAAAGATATAACATTTTGTTTTTCAAAGCAACTGGGATGACGACTGTTTATGAACACCCGTTATAATTTATTTTTACTTTACTTTTTCCTACTTTTTTGAAAATAAAAACCGGCTTACGATCTAAGTCTAAAAATTAGCAAAATTTTAGGCTATCATACAATTGAATCGGTCCAGTATCTTTGGAGGAGATAGCGAACAAAGACATACAAAGCAAGAGACCACCGATTTTATGGTATAGATAAGGTACTGAAAAAGGGTATCATAAATATAAAGTAGAATTTGTCTTCTGACTTTCTATCTTTTTCTTTTTGTCTAGCCTCCTGCTTCTTTGCAATATTGGACATATTCTTCCACTCATATCGATTCATTGTCTTCCTGGTTTAGTTGTTTCCAGCAACTTTCTCAATATTACCGCTCGGACACAGTTGTAGTCTCCTTATCTCTCGTTTTCTTGTCCAGGGCTTCCGTGGGTGTCTGTATTTTTGCCATTGTGACCTCCCATCTCCACTTAAGATGGCGTGTGTGGCTAGTCCTAGTTAAGAGTCCCTGTATATGCAAGATTTGGGACATGTAGGTGATTTGCTTTGGATCCACAAACCATGTAGTACCTGATTATTGTCGATCTTAAACTTGATGCACACTTCCTTCAAATAAAACAAATTAAATATATTTTTACTAGATCATGTGGTCCTTGATTTGTGAATCCAATGGATCATCTCTTAGTACATATAGGATCACTAGTCCTAATCCAAGGGCCGTCAATCTCGGTGGCATTCGGAATGGAGGTCGTCTCATACGCTTCCATAGTATACTGGACCTGAAAATGGCGGACGCGACGGGAAATTTGAAAAAAACAACCCTGAATTTCAAAATCAGATGCCGTTATATTACCAAAAATATGTGCAGCATAGGCTGCACACATTTTGGCATCGCTAACAGTGCTATATACAGGGAGTTTATTATAACGCGCAATATGTGTAAATGCGTTTATTTTAAAATGCAATATGGAAACATTACTGAGTATGTAAAAACATAATATATATTTTACGAAGACGCATCTCCCGGCTGGCTAACTTGAGGAAATGGACAGGTCTAACATCGAGTGAGTTATTTAGAACCGCTGTAAATAAAGTCAGATGGACCAATGTGATCGCCAACATCAATAGAAGATAGGCACCTTTAGAAGAAGATATTTTACGGGGGAAGGAATTCTGTTGATCAAATAGTATAAAGACTTCAGTTTGCAGCAAGTATGTGGGTTATTACATGCACTGTTGTTCTTTCTGATGCTTCTTTTTCAATAAAAGTACGGTTACAGATATTGTATTTTAAAATAAACGCATTTACACATGGCGTGGCGTACCCTTAGAAACAACTAGTAACAATCAAATCCTTATAGAAACGGGAATGCCACATTGCGCGTTATAATAAATTCACTGTATAATACTTTGTACGCGGGTTTTCATTGCCAACCCTAAAATTCCCCTAAATAATATATGGTATTATACGTCTACCAATATTAGTTGCGCCTGAAAATGGCGGTTTATGAGATGACCTCCTTTCCAAAGGCCACTGAGATTGACGGACTCCTAGTCTTAACCTTCTACTTGTCTCTATGTTTTGGTTCTCGTTTTCTGCCTTAATCGGTTGCCCTAGGTATTCTGTGATCTGTTGTATTACCTCACCTATTATTAGTATGGCAAGTTCTTCACCAGTGTTTGTCATAGCTGTTGTTATATTTTGATTTGTTTCTAATCCCACCCTTTCCGACTTTTGTAATTCGATTATCGTTACATCGAGTTCTTCTTGAGTTTCCGAAATTACTACAGTACTATCGGCAAAACATACTCGTAGATGATTTGAGTGTTGCTTTATTTATGTTAATTGCTGTATGTTCCTAGGTTAAACGGTGAAAAGGTGTTAAAATCATTACTGAATACCTGATGTAGACGCGTTTGTTTGTTTGTAACGGCATTCGATATTTTGTAGATTTTCTATCAGGCTTTTGACAGTGTGTAGGTGATCGCATTTGTATCGCAGTTTGTATTGGTCAATTTCTTTATTAATCTTTTTGAAAGTCTTCTAGTAAAAATCGTGTGTATTTGCAGCAGTAATGTGATAGGCCTAAGTAATATAATAGTTATTTATATATTAAGACTATAATCGTGGTACATAAAACGTTTTATTTCATTTTGGTTCTCAAAATGGACAAAATACAAAGATTCGGTATTTTGGCTACTGACTACTGCGTTATTGTTGTGCATTTTTGGTGTGCTATAGTTTGTATGCAGATTGTTTGTGCTTGTTCTACTGCTTAGCAACTTTATAGGCCGTAGGGTCTTAAAGTTATTTTACGCCCGCTATCGAGGGCCAAGAAACAAGATTATGGTTACAAAATGAAATAAAGTCATTTATTTCCCAATATATACACTTATGTCTACAATAAATGTATAAATATGTTAATGAAAATGTTATGTGCATATCAAACCTCATGTGGGTGTAGGGAAAAGCGACCATAAGTTATTTATTTATATAATTTTAATTCAGTGAAGTAATTTTTTATAAATATATTGGGCTATTTTCAATATACATAATTTGTCAAAGTACGAGGGGACGTTTTTATATTCCCGAACTAGGTACCTTCTTGTTTAGCTACATGTTCTCTATTTAACTTTTTCAAAACGCATATCTCTTCGAACATCGAAAGCCAATTTGCAAAACAATTTCCCAATTTATACTGTAGTTTTTTTATGAAGTTTGGTGAAGAGTTACACTAAAAAGGAAAAATGAATAAATTAAATATCTTGGCCTTACACGGCAATAGGGTACTGCGGCTTTAAGAAATAAACCATACTCCTTACAGTGCAGATCAAACCTCGTCTGAATATTTTTTTTTTGTGTGGAATTCTAAAAAATACCTCGGAAGAAACAGATTTGGAGACGATTAACGAATTCACAGCAGCTGTAGAGGACTATTCAATCACGAAATCAAGATTGTTTTTATGAAGGTTGATAGTTCTTATTAAAACGTTTTAATACTTGCATCCTTAAGCAATGGGACTATGTTGAAAAACAATTTATTTTTCAATAAAATACCTGTTCATTTTCATGCTTACTCCGAGAATATAAAAATGACGCCTTATAGTAGGCCGCGATTGGTTGGCAGAATTGTGAAACCCAATTGATAAAACAGGAAATGTATGTGTAAGTAAACTTTTGTTTGCATGTTTCTTTTTTTTCGTATTATACATTATTCTAATTGTTCTTTTTTGTGTTATCGTTAGGTTACTCTTGTCCCCTTTTTTAAACAGTAAAACCATATTGGTGTTGCACCAATTTGGTGGTATTTTTATCTCCTTCTAGTAAGCTATTACATCTAACGCTTTCTTCATGGTGCGTTGTTGTTCTTTTTTCTATATTTTCAATAATTAATTGTATTAAACAACATTCTCAAAAACATATTTTGTTTGCACTAGCAATGGAAAATAACAACGAATGAATAAAAATAATATGTGTATATCAATTTTAAAACTAGCCTGATTGTACGCATTGTAGAATTGTTGCAGATTTTAGCGCCTGAATAAATTTACAAACCCTGAAATGACCTTAAGTACCTAGTATTTTCTAATATAAATTATGTAAAAATATGTAGCTAATGTGACCTAGTGAAGTGGACTGGTTTTTAACACAAATTACGTCTTTATCTTTTGTAGTAATACATGTTTTTGAGCAAGCGAGACCACGAATCTAAACTACATATCTTTAATTGTAACTAGCAACAAACCAAGGCTGTAGCTTTCAAATTTGTCAGATTTACAAATGGATTTACATAGAAACAGTGGTCCAAGAGAAAGAACTACCATTTTACCAGAACAAAAATGCAAATAATCCGCGTGGTAACCAAAGTTGAATTGTCCAAATATAACATAAATATGTTTTGTGTTAAAAAATAAATCTATGACCACTGAATAAAGAGAAACTTTTTCCATGTTAATTCTACTACCAAAAATAAATAATTGATGTGATGAAAATATTCAAGTTTTATATGCACAAGTAACTATATCTAACCGAAAAATGACTTATTTTTTGTATTAAAAGTTGTACTAAACTTACTTTTCTAAATATTTTAATTTTATTGTAAACTTTTACCAACTTTTTAATGTTTAACTTTATCTTTGATGCAGATTTAAACTTCAGCAGCGGTGCAAAGGATTCAGGACGGAGCGACACCGCACGATTTCTTTCATCTGGTAAGTTCATTTTAAGTTTTTTTTCCAGAATTTTCCCCGAGTTATTTTGCTGTGCCTATTTACATTAACGATATATTTATAGCTCTTCAAAATAAATAGCGTTCCATGTTTGTACATCATAATTATGCGTGCAAAACATAAAAGTAGTTCCGTTTGAAATTTAATCTCATGCACGTGTTTACATACAGAAATTTGGAATTATTCGCAAATCCCCGGCGCATCCCGAGCGTTTAGTCCTCGCGGATTCTTGCGTGCCAGTGTTTACCAAATGAATGTAGCCGTAATAAGATCCTTTTCGACGTAGGCCTAATATATCCAGATCATTAATTTTAAGCGCTGTGGATGTAATTGTTCCATCTTGATTATCTAGATAATTAGATTTCCGAATTAAAATCGCATCGGGCGCTTTACGACTGCATCTCGGGATGTCTTTATTATTCTGCGCTTTGTAAACAATATTTATGGCACGTTCCAACTAACTTTGGCTCACGGACGCTGGATATACGTTGTTCCATGTTCACGCTGCCAACTGGAATAAATTTAGGGATAATTTTCCATCGGCAAAGAGCATATTTTCGACAGTCTTTATTCTTGGCCTTTGGAAGTTGAGGTGCTGCGAGTGTATTGTTAAAAGATAAGCAAAAATCATAAATAACTAATGGAAGAAGGAATAAAACTTTTTCCTGAAACTTATGTAATTTTGTGCTATGTGCGTTACCTTTCTACAGCTCATAAATATTACAAGCGTATAATAAGAAGTAGGGTACATATTTAATAATTTTTCCATTCTTTCTAAAAACTTTCGTTAGTACTTCCCATTTGATGAAACCAACAACACGCAATAAAACACGCGTCTAATTTTTAATAAGTGGCTACGTGTATAGACAGTATTATTTTCAATACCATTACGTTTTATGGGCCATTCAGAGACATCAGCGAGGAAACGCAGGAAAACTCTTAAGTGCGGATATTACTGTTGCTTTTAACTTATTGAAATGCTTAGATGGGTTTTGGCTAGACTTGTTTCTTTATGTTTTATTTCATGCGCCCAGGAAGGTTTACTGACGGGTATTTCGAGTCTTGGTAGAGCAGAAAGATCAGAAACCTCGGCTCATGTGTTGATTGTGATCTCTTTTGAATTCCGACATCTGATCCAACAGCTCCATCTCCGTGTGCTGGTGTTACTTTAGTTTTTGAGCGTCGTAAGCCCTAATTTTCCACTCATTCAACTCAACTGAAGGTTTTTGTACGGAAAGTGAACCGAAAGCTCTGTTACTTGTTTATACATTAGTGTCATATGCATTGAGCAAACAAATATGTTAGCTAAAACTCATTTAGTTGTTTAATTGGATAACGGTACTGATATGTTGTTGACATAAAACCGTTAGGAAACCTTGTTAATATGTGAACAGTCTTATGACGATGAAAGATTCTTGGCGATAAGATGAAATATTGTGCCATAACCATATCTAGAATTTATACCCGATATTATACGAAGGATTATCGAAAAATAACGAGACTTCTGATACAAAATAAAAGTAGTATTTTCCTTGCTTCTGAGGGGTAGTGGTATCGATATATGCAATTCTTACCCTTGCCCTATTCTACCTACTTCTTATATACAGCAAGCAATCCATACCAGTGACCTCGCCAGACTAATGACTTAAGACTCTTTAGGACAGATGACACGATATTTTCTGAATTTCAAGGTAAAGGCAGCTAGTAGTGTTGACATCCTCTTGACATCAACGAAAATGGAATTGTACAGTTGAACAATATATTTCGACAATTAAATTGTCTTCTTCAATTGTTTACATTGTAAAAAAATTTAACATCTATAATAAAATAAACATTTACAAGTATAACATGTTAAGATTGACAATTATAGGTTAAATGAAAAAATTAACTATTCTCATTGTATTCTATTGTTACGATCCTGAGGGCCGAGGGATGAATGAGTCAGCAGCCTTGGCGATTAATACGCGAGCGTTCCAGAGCTTCTCGAGGCGGCTGCAGAAATATGAGTCACAGCGGTCGAATGCTCGGGAAGCGCCCTAGAACCAGGTGTACTGAATGACTCACGCTCGCTTACGAGAACAACACCTGCGAATGCCGGAGTGCATTCGCGAGGATTCTGGAATCTCCCCAGTGAAATATAAATGCGCGGCTTTCAGACCTGTAGGGCAGTTCGTATTCAACATCAGAGCGGCGAGCTCCCAGATAAATAAAACGCGTGAAATAAATAAATCCGGATGTAGTAGAAATACATCGTTAGTGTTTAAGAGTGATATAAATAGTTGTTAGAAATAGTGCCGTAGTTTAAAAGTAATTTGTAATCTGCTTGATAGTTTGTTAGTGCTTGTAAATAACAATAATCGTAATAATTAATCCAATAGTGTGTAAATAAATATTTGAACCCATGTTTGTCGTATAATTTTGAATAGCCCGAACGTTAAGAACGTAACAGTGGTGTCGGTGTGAGGTTTTGTACCGGGGGCTATAAGAAAATTATTGAACAAACATTAAATAAATAAATTGTTAACAAGTGCCGATAAAACGACGGTCAGATAAATAAATTTAAGTGGATAGTGTGGATGCCTTTGACGAGATCTCAAAGCAGCAAAATGGAAGCCCAATTAAGCCAACTTTTGCAACTGATGCAAGTTAGCCAGGACAAGGCGGAAAAAGCACAAGAGGATCTTAGGAAAGAGATCCAAGCTGGGCAGGAGAAGGCAGAAAAAGCGCAAGAGGAACTTAAGAAAGAGATCCAAGTTGGCCAGGAAGAATTGAAAGCCGGCCAAAATAAGGCAGAAGAGAATGCAGAAAGGGCACAGGAAGTACTGAAGGAACAGTTGAGAGCCGCGCAAGAGGATCTTAGAGAAAAACTTGAGGAAAAACTGAGAGTCACTCAAGAAGACCTCAAGGATGAACTTCGGGAAGATATGGAGAGAGCGTTGGCCGGAGTTCGGAGTGACATACTGGAGCTGCAGTCACGAAGTGGCCAAGGCCAACCAGCTCTCTCTGAATCTGCTGGCAGCTCTTCTCCAATTGCAGTGAATCAGCCTACCTTATCGCGAGTTGCTGCCCCTCAGGTTGCTCTGTCCCAAGATACTGCCCCAGTGAGGCCCGCAACATCTGGCTTGCACATGAAACTGTCCTCTTACGATGGGAAAACGCCATGGTCAACATACCTGAAGCAATTTGAAGCCGCAGCCGTTGCTAATGGTTGGGGAATGGCAGACAAAGCGACCGCATTGATCCTGACATTGCGAGGGGATGCTCTGAATGTTTTGCAAATGATTCCAGAAAATCAGCAGAGGGACTTCCAGCAATTGGTGAATCGTCTGGAACGGCGTTATGGCAACGGTCATCTTCAGCATGTGCATTGTGCCCAGTTGAAGAACAGAATTCAGAAGTCGGGGGAGACTCTGCAAGAACTGGAGGCCGATGTTGCTCGATTGGTTCGGCTCGCGTATCAATCGGCGCCGGAGGACTTCCTGGAGCAGCTAGCCGTCCAAACATTCGTAGATGGAGTTAAAGACGCCGATACTCAGCAAGCGGTACGTCTGGGGCGCCATAGGACACTGGGAGAGGCCTTAGCCCATGCATTGGAATTTGAAGCGGCAAGGAGTGCTTCCAGAGGACATGGTCGTGTCCGCGGTGTCGCCACGACGGAGATGGCGCCTGAATCCATGGAGGACATGTTGCGACGACTTATAAGGCAGGAGACGAGGGAGAAGGGGCCCCGTTGCTGGAGCTGCGGAGAGATGGGTCATCTTAGGGCTCGCTGTCCGAAGAAAGGAGCCCGAGTGTCTGACGAGCCGTCGGAAAACTAATGCGGGTCGACAAGAAGGGGCGAGAGTCGACTCGTGATTGCCATGCCCCGGAGATTCCCATACATGTGTCGTCCGTGCAACACCAGCCTGATAGCCTCTTCATTGATGGGAAAATAAATGGAAGAGTTCGGTCTCTGCTGTTGGATACTGGAGCGACGAAGTCCATCGCCAGGTCTGACGTAATACGAGACGAGGGTGAGCTGCTGCCCACCAGGACACGCCTTCGCACTGCCACGGGAGGCGCGGTGACCACGCATGGGGAGATGGATATGAAATTGAAGATTGGGAATCAAACCCTCAAGCATCGGGTCCTGATTGCTGACATTGCGGACGAGTTCATCCTAGGAATGGATGTCATGAATAAGTGTGGGTTCACTTTGGACCTGGGACGCGGCGTGTTGCACGTGGGTGGGGAGGAGCTTTCCCTACACCCAAGAGAAGAGATCGCAGTACAAGTGGTATTGGCGGAAGATGTTACTCTGCCTGGACGAACCGAGAGAGTCGTGGATGCATACCTGGATGGCGATCTCCGGGGCAACGTAGTGCGCATGATTGAACCCGATTATGACAAGGAGCTCACTCATGGTATCCTGGTTGGGAAGACGTTGGTAAAGACTGGGCTTAAGGTCCCAGTAAGGATGATGAACGTCAACAGGGAACCAGCAACCGTCAGGAGAGACACAATCCTGGGAAGGTGCACACCGGTCTCCGCCGTTGTGAGAACGATTACTAGTGGCGGCGGCCGCAAGGCGAAGGACTGCCCAGAGTCATTAATTAACACCGTGATGTCTACGTGCAAGGGCGTGAGCCAGCAAGAACGGAAGAAGATCGAAGATCTGGTGGCCCGGTACCAAGACGTCTTCGAGTGCGGAGATCATCCCAGCGGCCGTACGGACGTAGTTAAACATAAAATCAATACGGGGGATGCTCAACCGATACGCCAACATCCAAGAAGGTTGCCCCTCGCCAAACGGGAAGAAGCTGAGAAGATTGTCCAAGATATGCGAAACCAAGGGATCATCGAACCGTCCAGCAGCCCGTGGGCCTCTCCTGTGGTGCTTGTCAAGAAGAAGGATGGCTCAACGAGGTTCTGTGTTGACTACCGACAGCTGAACCATGTGACCAAGAAAGACAGCTACCCTCTGCCACGAATTGATGATACCCTGGATACACTCTCCGGTTCGCTAGACTTGAAGAGCGGTTATTGGCAAGTCGGAATGGAACCCGCGGACAGGGAGAAGACTGCATTTACTATCGGAACTGGGCTCTGGCAGTTCTCCGTCATGCCGTTCGGTTTGTGCAATGCCCCCGCCACGTTTGAGAGGCTGATGGACACCGTCCTGAAGGGTCTATCTTGGCAGACCTGCCTGATTTACTTGGACGACATCATAGTGGTGGGCAAATCCTTCAACGAGCATCTGAAAAACCTGGAGGAAGTGTTCGGTAGATTGCGAGGTGCCAACCTGCGATTGAGTCCAAAGAAGTGCCACATCTTCCAGAAGGAGGTACAGTACCTGGGGCACGTCGTATCCCGCCAGGGAGTAGCAGTAGACCCGAGTAAGGTGAAGGCAGTGCAAGATTGGCCAATCCCGAAGGATAAGCATGAACTGCGAAGCTTCCTGGGCCTCTGTACTTACTACCGACGGTTTGTGCTGGGCTTCGCGAACATCGCAAAACCGTTAACCCGTCTAACGGAAGAGGGACGACAGTTCGAATGGAGTGCTGAGTGCGCGGAGGCCTTCGAGACGCTCAAGACTGCCTTAACCAGTTCACCTGTACTTTGCTATCCACGTCAGGAAGGCCAGTTTATCCTCGACACTGACGCTAGCAATGTCGGAATAGGTGGTGTTCTGTCCCAGGTCCAAGATGGGCAAGAGAAAGTCCTGGCATATTTCAGCAAGGTCCTGTCCAAACCAGAGCGTAACTATTGCGTAACCAGGAGGGAGCTTCTGGCAGTAGTCAAGTCCGTGGAGCATTTTTATAAATACCTGTATGGCAGAAGATTCTTACTGAGGACCGACCATGCTGCTCTAAGATGGCTGCTGCAGTTCAAGAACCCTGAAGGGCAGGTGGCTAGGTGGATCGAGCGCCTACAAGAGTACGACTTTGAAATAAATCATCGACCTGGCACAGCCCACCGCAACGCCGATGCGTTGTCCAGGAGGCCCTGCCCTGCGGACTGCAGCCACTGTTCGAGACTGGAGAGTCGTGCGGTACCCATCAATCGTACCACTGTAGTCGACGACTCGTGGGAGCTAGACGAGTTGCAGAACAGCCAGGAGAACGACCCCGACTTAGGCACAGTTATAGCCTGGAAGCGAGATGGCCGTCGACCTACCTGGCAGGAGGTCTCCGCCACCAACCCAACGGTGAAGACCTATTGGGCGCAATGGGACTCCTTGCAGCTCGAGAACAACGTCCTGACTAGAATCTTGGAAGACGAGGACGGTAGGGCAACGAGATCACAATTGATGGTTCCAAGGAGTAGAGTGGCCGAGGTTCTGCGTCACCTGCATGATGGCTCCTCTGGGGGACACTTTGGATTGAAGAAGACGTTGCAGAAGGTCCGAGACCGGTTCTACTGGGCGAGTTGCAAAGATGATGTCCGAGAGTGGTGCCGGAGGTGCGAAGCCTGCGCTACAGGAAACGGACCGGTTGGTAGACGTAGAGCTCCGATGCGGCAGTACAACGTCGGTAGTCCGTTCGAGAGGATAGCCATCGACATCGCTGGACCATTCCCCGAAACCGAAGCGGGAAATAAATACATCTTGGTGTGCATGGACTACTTCACCAAGTGGCCTGAAGCATATGCCCTTCCGAATCAAGAGGCCGGTACTGTAGCTGATGTTCTGGTGAAGGAGTGCTTCAGCCGTTTTGGAGTCCCCCTGGAATTACATTCCGACCAGGGCCGGAATTTCGAGTCTGGACTGTTCCAGAACGTTTGCAAGCTGCTGGGGATACACAAGACCCGGACCACTGCCCTCCATCCTCAATCGGACGGCATGGTGGAAAGGATGAACCGAACCATGGGGAAGCATCTGTCCAAGGTGGTTTCCGAACATCAGCGTGACTGGGACCAGTACATTCACCTATTCCTAATGGCCTACCGATCGGCAGTACAAGAGACAACCAACCACACCCCAGCTACGGTACTCTTTGGGCGCGAGCTGCGATTGCCATGTGACCTCAAGTTTGGAAGAAAGCCTGGCGAAGAAACGGCCGGGGAGGACTACGTGGGGAACCTGAAGAAGAGGATGGAAGAGATCCACGACGCCGTACGCCGAAACATTCAGGGTGCCAGCGACCGAATGAAGGACCGATATGATGCCCGCGCTGAGGCCGGTGGTTTCCAGCCTGGCGATTTGGTATGGCTTCATAACCCCCAGAGGCGTCGTGGCCTCTCCCCCAAGCTCCAAAGAAACTGGGAAGGCCCCTACACTGTAGTTGCTCGACTGAATGACGTGGTATACCGAATCCAGAAACCTCCTCGAGGAAAGTGCAGGGTGGTGCACTTCAATCGGTTGGCCCCATATGCCGGAACGAATGAGGAAGTGGAGGCTGTCACGGAACAACCCCTGAGACGACTAGGGACCGGAGGAACCTCCTTCCAGGAGTTTATGGCCGCTTATGGGGGTACGAAGACTGCGCGATTCGGAGTTACTACAGAGGTGCAGCGTGACCTGTTCGACACCCTGCGGCAGTATTCCCTGGCACACTGCGTCGCCCAGGACCTCCGGATGTCTAGGGGGATCGCCGCTGCCTTCCGGGAGCAGTTTGGCCGGTTAAACCAGCTGCGAGAGCAGGCACCTCAGGTTGGCAGAACCTTGCAGCTGAAGGAAGGCAACAGCTCCATTTATTACCTGGTGACGAAAAGGTTGTCTCACGAAAAACCTAGTTACCAGGAGCTCTGGTCTGCTCTTTTGGACCTTAAGGAGCAGATGGTGAAGAACGGCGAAACCCGGCTAGCGATGCCGAAATTAGCATGCGGCCTGGATTCGTTGGACTGGAGGGTCGTACGCAGCATGCTGGAAGTAGTCTTCGACCAGACCGGCATCCAGATCGAGGTCTGCTGTTGCAGCCCGGCGCGAAGCATTGAGCCCACGGTGGACTGCTACTTCTTCAACCAGTCAGTGTGCAAGAAAGGCACCGCCTGTAAGTACCGTCATCGAATCCCCACAAGAGCGAGTGACAGGCACCCGACGCAACTCGTTCTGGGACAGAACGACCTAAGGCGGGGGCAGTGTTACGATCCTGAGGGCCGAGGGATGAATGAGTCAGCAGCCTTGGCGATTAATACGCGAGCGTTCCAGAGCTTCTCGAGGCGGCTGCAGAAATATGAGTCACAGCGGTCGAATGCTCGGGAAGCGCCCTAGAACCAGGTGTACTGAATGACTCACGCTCGCTTACGAGAACAACACCTGCGAATGCCGGAGTGCATTCGCGAGGATTCTGGAATCTCCCCAGTGAAATATAAATGCGCGGCTTTCAGACCTGTAGGGCAGTTCGTATTCAACATCAGAGCGGCGAGCTCCCAGATAAATAAAACGCGTGAAATAAATAAATCCGGATGTAGTAGAAATACATCGTTAGTGTTTAAGAGTGATATAAATAGTTGTTAGAAATAGTGCCGTAGTTTAAAAGTAATTTGTAATCTGCTTGATAGTTTGTTAGTGCTTGTAAATAACAATAATCGTAATAATTAATCCAATAGTGTGTAAATAAATATTTGAACCCATGTTTGTCGTATAATTTTGAATAGCCCGAACGTTAAGAACGTAACACTATTTACCTGTTAAGATGTAGTCGTAAGATTTTTAAAAATGAGAAAAGTTTTCTATAAAATGTTTTCCTTCCTTAATATAAAATTGATTGAAAAGATGATAGCATTATTTTGTACTGCAATCGTATTATACATCTTTGGCTTACGTTAAAATCTGTAATATAAATTAGTATTTTAGATTTCTACTTTAAAATGCTAAAACTTTCTTTTAGAATTGATTGAAAAATAGCTTTAGTTTTAAATGCAAGTTCTTAGTTGACATCTTGGGTTTACGTAAAGATCTGCAATATAAAATAGTATGTTAGATTCATCTTTAAATTGCTAAAACTGAATAATTAAACTTACTTTTAGAAATGAATGAAAAATTTATAGCTTTATTTTAAAAGTAATATCGTATTTGACATAGTGGGTTTAAGTTAAAAAATCTGCAACATAAAATAATACTTTTAGATTCACACTTTACAAAGCTAAATATGAATGATCAAACTTACTTTTATTAAGTCGTTTTTACATAGATATTATTGTAAGTGGTTCATTAAAGCTCTAATAAATCTTCGATAATATAACCATTATACAAGGGCCCGCCATTGTTGACTCCATTTTTGAAAATTGTTTACTTGTATTTTTGTTGGCTGTTTTATAAGTAAAAAGGTTTTGTCCTGTAATTTAGAGATTTTAAGTGTTCTCAATAAGTAAATTAAAATAAATTATATGTACCTTTTGTGGTTTGTGTTTCTGCTATTGAAATTCTAATAGTCATTAAAACTTTGTATTATTTAATTTTATGGAGCTTTCTTTTGCAGTTTACCAGCCATGACAGATGAATGTTAACAGGAAGCTATAAAGCGCCTGGATATATTTAATTATCACTAGTTCAAATTCTCAACAAATCTAATTTATTAAGTTTAACATTTACGAACATTTTTATTAATTAATATTGAATTTTAGATTTGTGTTATTTATAATAGATTATGATCAATTATGTTAAATTTTTCTATGTCTGTTTTATGATCAATTGTCTTTGGACTTTGTTTTTTTATTTCTACCATTTCATAAATAAGTCTTTTTTGTAAATTGCTTTCCTTTTGAAGTATCTTAGGGTTTGTGAACAGAATTGCCTGGAGGCTGGGTCAGGATTCCGTTGCTTTGCGCTGGTTCTATCCCTTAAGCACATAAACGAGACTGCGTTTGTTTTAAACCAATTTAGTCAACGGTACTTAAAAGGGACGACAGTAAACTACCCTGGGAGACGCAGCCTCACGTCTCGATAATATTATGGCTTGGTATCAGGATAGCGACGTAGTGAATGAATCAGACATTAGATGCAGATTGTTTTATTACGAAAATAAACGTTCTATTTATACAAAACAAGAATGCTTCTAAGTAACATATCAAAGTTCAGAATAGTGTAGTGTACTGGAACGCGTTTAAAGGTACAAAAACAGCAATTCAGCACAGTAAACTTTTATAGTTCCGTATATGTTTGCAGGACAGAGCGGTGAACTTGGGTTTACTAGGTCGCGTACTGCGTGAAATGCCAAGTTGCAGTTTGCTGCGGTTTTTAAACTCAATGCTTGCGAAACAAGATTAGTTTGTTAATATTTTGTAAATAGGAACTGAAATTTGCCTGTTTTAATTCAAGATTAAAACAGATCCAAATTAAATATAAACTGGCGAAATTATGAAGTAAAACTGGAGGTTAAAACTGCTTGTTTATGAAATCAGAGTTACATTTAGAACTTCTGACTGGATTTCGTAAATTTTTTTATTAACATTTATGTGTGTTTAAATCAAGTTTAAACAGTTTTAAAAATTGAAATCATGAAAATTCTGCACAGCGTGTTCAGCTAAAGCAGTATTAGGAGTTTTGGGAGAACTTATTTTAATTTTAATAGAGTTTTTGTGTTGATTGATACGTTTACCTAATTTTTGTTTTGTTTGACCAATATATTTTCCATCACAATGAATGCAATCAATTTGATAGACTATGTTAGATTCATCTTTAATATGAGTTTTATATTTAAGATCATTGAAGAACAAATGACCAAATGTATTATTATTTTTAATAGCAATTTGTAAATTATATTTGTTAAGTTCTTTTTGCAGAAGTGTAGATAATTCTGGAATGAATGGTAAAGTTATATATTTTGGAATGTTATCGTCTTTATTATTAAACTCTTTTTCTAAGCAATTAGGTTGAAGATTGATTGTTTTATTAGAGTTTCTTGTTTTAATAGTATGAATTGATTTTTTTTTATTGTATAATTAATGAGGGGTAAAAGATAATAATTTTTTAATAACATTGATTTATTTTTTTAATATTTTTAGTGAAATGTACTTGATGATAAAATTATTGCTCTCTCAACCAAATTATTAATTAAACTTATTTTGTATTTAATAGTAGTATTGGAGTGAAAATTTAAATATCGATCAGATTTCATTTGTTTTCTATTAGTATTAATAGTAATGTTATTAGTAATAATATTACCGTTCATATCTCTATGCAAAGTAAGGTCTAAAAAATTTATAGAATTTTGATAATTTTCTTTCTCTATTGTAAATTGTAATCTTGAATGGATGTTATTGGAAGTATTAAAAATTAGTTCAATTTCATTTGAATCAGAAGCTATAATGATATCATCGACGTATCTTTGGTAAAGAGAAATATTTTTAAGATTATTCAAAATGTTTTGCTTCTATTCCTTGTAAAACTAAATTTGCAAATGTACTAGATAAAATTTGGCCCATAGCAACACCAAATTTTTGTCTGCATATTTGTTTGTTATACTGAAAATAATTAGATTCCAAAATATATTTGACAGCAGTTATAAATTCATTATTGGGAATGTGTATAAAATTTTTTATTTTGTTCCAATATGTGTCTACTGTTTCTATTGCTAAATCAATTGGAATGTTACTGTATAAAGATACTACGTCGAGAAAAAAGAGATCATGATTTGTAGGAAGTGTAATATTATGAATTTTAGTTTTAGAAGTCCATGAATCTTTAACACTGTGTTTATATGTTTCTGGTATCTGAATAAAATTTTTGATAAATATTTTGATAGTTTATTTAAAGGGCTCATATAAGAAGCAACTATAAGTCTTATAGGATTATTTTGTTTGTGCAATTTTGGAAGGCCATAAATGTTAGGAGCTAGTCCATTGTGGGATATAAGACTTTTATATGTTGGATTATCAATGAAATTAGAGTCTAGCCATTTTTTAGCATGTTGTTATTTGCTTTTTGTATAGCTTTTGTAGGATCTTTTGTTTCCTTTATATAAGTGTCTAAATCATTCAAATGATTTAACATTTTATCATTATAATCGTTTCAATTCATTATTACAGTGGTTTGTGTTTTGTCAGCTTTTGCAATTAAAATGTTTTTATTAGTTTTCACAAAAGTTATTGTTTTTTTAATATTATTTAACAAATTTTTATTAATTCTAGTTTCAATTGGAGTTAATAAATAAAATTTATTATTTTTATTGCTATGGTTAGTTAAAATATTGCAAATCGATGATCTTATTTTATTTTTATCTGTATCTTGTAGTTTTGAAATCCCATGTTCAATATTTGTAATTATGTTTTCATTTGGAATCTTATTATTTGGATTAAAAAAGTTGAAGCTTGGTCTAAATTTTAAAATTTCTTGTACTTCATTAGGAATTTGAACGTTACTTAAATTTTTGAGCCAATTTTCATTATTTTCTTCAACAATATTGGTATTAGAATGAGTTTTATTGAGATATGATAGATTTTGGTGGCATAAATAATGGTTGTTATGTAAAGTTTCTTTAGTTTTTAACTAATTTATTTTTTTTGTAGGCAAGTCTTTGTTTAGTTTTAGCTTTCAAATTTTTTACTTGACTTGTTATCTTGTTTAATTGAGATTTAATTATAGTTTGTGGGAATAATCTTTGAATTATTATGCTGTTGGATTTTTTGTTTTAAAAAATTTAATTTTGTGTAAGCTTCTTTAATAAGTAGGAAATATAAATTATTAAATTTTAAATTATTTTTAAAGATTTGAAAAAGGATATTTTTATAATTTTTTTGTAAAAATTTTGGAATTAAATTTTGATGACTAACATTTTTACTTCCTTTTACAATAAAGGAAGTATTGGATTCACCCCAAAAAAATTTTTTTTTATTGGTCTGTCTGTGTGTCTGTGAACAGAATATCTCAAAAACGGAAAGAGGTATGGCGTTGAAACTTCATATATAAGTTTTGTGTACTATGTAGATGCCACAGCAAGCTTTTGAAGAAAATGGCATAACCGGAAGTAGGTGTTTACTCTTGTGATTTTTCAGTTTTTTCGATTTTTTCAAAAACGGCTCTAACGATTTTTTTTAACTTTACATTTTTATTACATTTTTAATGTGTATTGATGTGAGATAGGTTATTTTCCAGTTGAATACTTCTAAAATGGGTTTCTTTTGTTTTTTTTCTATTTTTTTATTAACTCCTATTTTAAATAGAACACCCGGTATATTATTACATTTTTGAATTCACCTTAAAATTCTAGAGAAAATTTGGAATAAGGACTGAAATAAATATCGAAACAGTTGCTGGTATAAAAATATGCCGCTTGGGATAAATGAAATAAGTAAATGGACAAAATTAGGTGCAGAAGCCATCGGGATAGATACAAAAAAAGTTAAGATAACCAACCACTCTAATAGATCAACCACTGTGAGCCAATTATCAAGTGCGGGCGTCAGTGTTCAAGAGATAATTAAAATTACGGGCCATACCTCAACCAATTCTATTCAACCATACCTCCAATTAAACAAAAAGTACCTATCAGAGCAACATCATTTCCAATTTAAGAAAAGATCATTCTTCGGTTAATAAAGAATCCTCGTCTTCGTCTATGAACAAATGTGATGCTACAGATGTGTGTAACAAAGATAATTCTTCGGTTAATAAGAATACTCTTCTTCATCTTTGAACAAATGTGATGCTACAAATGTGTATAACAATTGTACATTCAATATTAATAATTATTAAATTAATTTTCTGTTTACTCTTTTACTTTATTTATTTTCTTTATTCATGATATAGTCTACCCGTATACAACTTGACAATCGAAAATTATCGATTCTCGACGTGTTGCCTTGTATAAACGATAATTTTCGATCGTCTAGTTGTATAATATGTGAATATTTTGCTGAAAATCGTACGACACTCATTAAGGACCAATAGAAAAATTAGTTCACGAGACGTAACCAAGACAATACAAAAATTTCTTGGAAATTTTTTGTAGGTAGACATTACTTCTTTTTAGGGTTTGTGTCGTTACGATTTTCTTACCGAATCTCCATTCGAGCATTAATTCATATCCGGAAATTATTTTCGTGCATCCAACAACGACCTAATTTGCCCTCGCGTCCCGCTCGGGCAAAATAATACGACGTTGTTGAAACGCACTCAAAAAAATTTCCGGAAAGAATTAATGCTCTTATGAGATTATATGTGAAAATTTATCTCTTGAACTAACACTATTTTGTACCGTTTTTGTAAAATTTGTAATTTTTGGAAATTTTTGACAAATGCTTAAATATTTAAATCTAAATTTTTGGCTAATTATAAGATCACTGTAAAAGGAAGTTGTGTGCGTGTATCACACCAGATTTTTTTATCTAGTATTTGTGTATTATGATTAAAACCATTGTTTAAAAGATTGACCCCACAGAACCAATTTTAGTATATATAATTCCTAGTTTTTTTATGTTTTCATTTACCTCACTCTTTTATACATAAATCAGTATTTGAAAAACTGCAAAGCCGATTTATGGAGGCAAAGTGGAGTTCTTTAACTGTTAGACACCATACAAGTAACGAAAATGTACTTGAATTTCTATCATTTACATCTATCCGTGTATACAGAGAGGTGCATGAAAAACGGCCAGAGCTGTAGGATGCTTCTTTGTCATTTGATTTTCAAAATTCAAACACCAAGTTAAATTGTTCAAAGCCCGCTACAACCCCACAATAAAAAAAAATTTTAGTTCGAAATGCCTCTGAGCAATGATTTTTTTTCAAATAGACATTTGTTTTTTTTTTAATCTTGTTTCAGACTCTACTAATTTTTCTGAATACAATAAAGTAAGAATATCATATTTTTCTTCATCGATAGCGAAGAAAGAAATAAAAGTTACAAAATGTTTACACATCGTGGTTGCATCAAATTGAGTACATGATAAAATTGACAGAGTTGTTTGTACGAAATTAAAAAAAAAACTACAATATTCTTCTTTGTTGTTTTATTGCTATCTATGTTGTGCCCATTTGCAACTTTCACAATATGCGCATTTACCTGCGCATTTATGCTACGAGATGCCATCTTGTTGGAAATAACCGCAGTTGAAGTTTGAAGTTCATTTTTTAACATAACCCTTTACTCAGCCTACTTGATTGCATTTCGTAGGTGATTTGATGCCACCATGATGTGTAAAAATGTTGTAACTTTTATTTTTTCTTCGTTTTACATTATTGTATAATATACAATATAAATGCTGCAAATGAAAACATAA